>SRPW01000424.1:0-22046 GCA_018360225.1 Claviceps pusilla | reverse complement strand
CCCCCCCCCCCCCCCCCCCCCTCTTTGTGTACAAAGATAATGGATCACAAGTGTCTAGAGGTGTTATTTACGTTCCCCTATGGCTGCTTCAGGTTTCCCAGTCCGGAAGAAGGGCTCTGCGTGGTCTCAAATTGCAAAGTGCCAGGGCCCAGTGACAATTTGCAAAAAACTCTCCCAATCCGATCGTATAAATAGATTGTCTTTTGCAAATGGAGGTTTGTTTTTTGGTCCTCCCATTGCCAACTTGCAATTGTCTGTGTCTTAAAGGGACCTCTTCTCTGTCGTCTTTTGCTTTTCTTGTGGCCATTCACCTCTTCAATTATTTGTATTTGCTCAAGATGCGTACATCAGCCTCGAAGTTGGCGTTCCTGGCCGCAGTCATTACATGCGAAGCCGCGGAGAGCGCGCCCGTCGTCACCAACAATCCCATTGATGTCATCTATACGGCATCTCTCCCCAGCGAGCCCTTTTTCCGGGCGCCAGGACTCAGTGGAAGCATCAAGGGCTTCATTTCTGCTTCCGCCCCGCCTGACGGTCTCGGTGTGCGGTTCACGGTCAGATTTGAAAACTTGCCCAAGACGGGAGGTCCATTCCGTATGTAAACGGGGGAAGAAAATCGACCCCTTGCTCCCCTACCCGGTTGTCATTCTATCATTCTTGATTTACAAGTACTACAACGGGGGTTTGGGGGGGGAAAGACCGTCCTTTACGAGGGAAGAGCTAACCTGAGCACAGCATACCATTTGCATGTCAAAAAAGCGGTCGGCGGCAACTGCACCGCCGCTGGCGGTCATCTAGACTCTACCAACCGCGGCGATAAACCGCCATGCGATGCTGGCGACCTACCAAGTTGCCAAGTAGGCGACCTGGCAGGCAAGTATGGCCGAATAAACAGCGATCCCTTTACGGCCGAGTACGTCGACAAGTTTCTGTCGTTGAAGGAAGACGACCCGGCCTTTTTCGGACATGGATCCTTTGTCATTCATCTTGCCAACACCACGCGCATCACTTGCGCCGACTTTGTCAAAGGCGGAACCAGCATCCCCAGTGCCTCACCCTCGCCATGCGCAGGAGGAGGAAACAACAACAGCGCATCCGCCTGGTTTGGAAACAGAACGAGCTCTTCGGTCGCGTCGGTCTCCGTTTCCACCAGCTCTAGCTCCAGCTCCAGCTCCAGCTCCAGCTCCAGCTCCACGACAGTCACTATCGGGAACGCGACGCCGTCCACCTCCGCATCTGATCAGGACGCCGACGACGACTGCTCGTCTGAAAGGAAAGAGGATGGTGCCACGTCTGCATGCGCATCTGGCGGCTGTCCGAGTCCAAGTCTGAGCACAGGCTCGCCTTCAAGTAACAACTCATTTGCTTCGCCAACGACGGTATTTGCTGCTGCTGCCGGGACAACGACGCCTTGGCGGCTGGTTGGGTGGACATGTGCAAGTGCGCTGCTTGTTGCCTTGTTGTGATGAAAGATGGGTGATGAATGAGACTTGAATTTTCTGAAAATGATATTTCTTCTTCATTTTTCCTTTTTCCCTTTTCCTGTTTCCTTATTTTCATCTCCTTCTTTTTATAGAGGGGTTTCCGTTGTTGTAATGCTGGATGAAAAAGACGGGATGGATTTGGTTTGATTGATTCCTAGGGCATCGGAGGCTGGAGCTCGGAGGATATTACTGGTACAAGAGGAACAGCTGCCATATAACATAAATAACCGCGTTGTCGTCGCTTTCAAAGAACAATAAAGAGCGCATGCTTCCCGGCGGAGAGGAGGGGACGTCCCGCGTGCGTGTTTTTCCTGCGAGCTGACGTACTTGCGCCGCATCTGCCGCAACACACCTCCAATCTCCCGTCTGGTTCCATGTTCGCCATCATCACGCGGATCGACATGGCGGATGAGCGGGGCGAAGAGAGGTAGCGCTTTTTTGTTGTTGAAGATGGGCCGCGTCCAGGGACCAGGAGAGCATCGCGCCCTGTTCGTACTTTAGAGGTTAGACTCGAGACTGGAGAGTCGACGTTGAGCGGCACGTGATCTAGTACGAGCTCCCGAGGTTCGTTGTTCCAGCTTCACACTAGTACTCGGGCGTCGGGTACAACGGCAGTGGGCACACGGGCACTCGGTACATGGGCACTGGGTACATGGGCATTCCGTACGCTTGAACGCGCATTTGCATTTTCACTCAACATCCAAACCATCCAAACAACACCACAAATCCCCATCAGTAGTCATCATCATCATCGTCGTCGTCGTCGTCGCTCCCCTCCCTCAATGCCGAGGTCAGCCACATTACAATTACAATTCATAGTAACAGACTCGCCGTGTCACACATGGCACAGCGCAACTCATATAAACAGAGCGCCCACATGCCCATGCCAAGTTTTTGACACTTTTGAGTCTTGAGTCTTGAATCCACGACGAGAAACATCCCCGTCGGGATTTAGCCCCACTCTCAGCCCGGCTGCGCTCGCTGCCTTGAACCTGGCATTGCGGCTTCTCTGTCAAAGATGGCCAAGAATGACGAAAAGCGTGCTCCAAAGGCTGCATTGGGCCGTCGCGAGGAGGACTTGAAGGAGTCGACCACCAGACAGCAAGCATCTCTTGTGCCATCAACGTCGTCAACGCCGTCAGCTTCGAAAAGCACTAAATCCGATGGCAGTCACAGTTCGACCAGCCTGGGAGGCACATTGACGATTTCGCGGAATAAGTACGTAAATAGTTTTTCTTTTTCTTTTTCTTTTTCTTTTTTTTTTTTTTTTTTTTAAAAAAAAAAAAAAATAACGACGCGGGTTTGTTCTTTAGATGATTCACTCCCTTCTTCACCCTCTTCGTCTTTTTAGAGCGGACCCCATGAAAACTAATGATTTTTCTTTTTCTTTTCGCCCTCAAGACATTGGCGCTTTATATCATCGTTTCATGGAGCTTGGATCAATCTGCCAGTCGAGATTCTCGAAATCGTGGCCAACCTAAACTACAGCACCCCACGACCGCGGCCCATGGATCCCGCCGTCGTCTTCGACATCCTCAAGGTTCGCAAAAACGTCGACGAGGCCACCACCTTTGCCGTCGGAGCTGCCAACGATGTGGCCTCATCGACACTCATCAATGTCAACGGCGGACTTCCGTACCTAAATCCTCTCGGCCACGGAGCAAAGCTGAGCAAAGAGAGGAAACTGCGCATGCGGGAGTTGGCATGCCAGAAGCTCGCTCGCGCATACCGGCTAGACGAAATCGCCTCGAGTGTGGCGTCCATGCAAGGCACATCTGCTTTGGATAACGTCGGCGGCCTGGTCCTGCAACGCAAAAGGGACAATCTCGACGCCAAATACTGCCACTTTTTCCTCGAGAAGATCCCCTCGCGCCAGCTGGTCTCTAGCACGAGCTTGGATCCCCTGACAGACATTCTGTCTTCGGGCCACGCGCAGATGGAAGCACTCCGGACCAGATCCACGGTCAAGGTTTTCCAGGAGGACTTTGATGGCGCCCTTCAAGATGTGACTGAGGCACTCCGGCTATCTCGGTTCCGCGACTTGCCGCATTCTTCTTCTTCTTCTTCTTCTTCTCCCTTTTCTGCTGCAGCTGCATCTTCAGCAACAGCTGATTCTCCTCCCCCTCCTTCCTCAGTCCCAGATACACTGCCGAGTCGACCAAAGACCGAGGGGCGTCCCAAAAAATTCAGAAATCCCAACACCGTGCTGTCCGAAGACGAACAGCCCACTGGCTTGGTTCAGCAACTCTTGTTCCAACGAGCCGCCGTCTACCTCAGCCAAGCTTGCCAGCTCGTCGGCCGCAGCTTCCCCCCTGCGGATACCGAAGAACAGAGCCCAGAGGGGTCCCAGCCAAGACAAGATTACCAAGACTACCGCAAGCATGTAAAACTGGCGGCAAAACGTGCACTCAAGGACTACATGTCGTTTCTCTCTCATTTTGACTATTCGCCCAACGTGCCCGCGCTCTTCATGGCCGACTTTCACAGTGACATTGCCATTGCGTCCAAACAAGTCAAGTCGTCCTCCATGAGCTACAGCGCCCTCAGCCAAGATCATATTGTCTACACCGTTCCCGAGCTCTTTGCCGCGATTCCACCGCCTGGCCTCCCAGAATATCCTGCTTCTGCTTCTGCTCTTGCTTCTTCTCCTTCTCCCTCCCCTTCTCCCTCTCCTTCTGCTCCTGCAGGAGCATCCGACAAGAGCAACCTGCCGGTCGGCATGACCGAGGCAACCACCCCCACGCGGGAAGTGGTCACCTATCATCCCCTCCTCACAGAGGCCCTGCACGCCACTTTACTCTGCCACAGTCTCTTGCAGACGTCTGTCAAGGAACTCGAGCGCCATGCCAACATGGTAGCCCGCCTGGTGCGCCTGTGCCAGGGGGAACCCATCTTCCGCGAGAGCAGATCTGTCTCCCGCACAGACTGGGTGGAAGTGCTTCGTCGCACCGAGAACTGGATCCACCTCGGCGATACCTGGGAAGCCTTGTGTGCGCCGTCATCGCCTTCTCCCCAGCGAAAACAACCAGACGCCTCGTCCGCCGCCGCGGCCGTCTCCATCTCCTCTCCACGCAACGCAGAGTCCCCTGCCTCCACCAGCAAATCCCCCTCGACACAACCATCAAACGGGCTGGATGACGGCCCCGCCTCATCGCAAGCACCATCCTTCTCCCCCAACACGCACTCGCACGACGCCCGTGCCACACCAGGCGACATCTTTGCCGACGGCCCCAAAGACTTCCCCTACTCGACGGGCCGAGCCACCGCGATTTCTCAATGGGTTTCCAACGCGCCCCTTGTTACCCGCGGCGCGAGACGCAAGAAGAAGACCAGGAAGACTGGCGTTTTGAAGAGGGAGCAGGATGGGAGATCTGGCCCCCCGGATGAGACGGTGCTGGGGGGGCTTGTTGGCGAGGAGCAGCAGCAGCAGCAGCATGGAGATACGGTACAGGTAGTGCGGTAATGATACATGATACGCAAGGAGCTGTATTCAGCCTCATAGTCGATTCAACACCGTGACCGTGTCATGCACAGTTCATCCACAAGGATCATCTTTCTACACAACACAGCAAATTGCAATCAATCAATATACAAATCCTCGCTATCTGTTATCGCACAAGCAGGGTATATACAGGTAAAGTTGCCTGCCCTCTAAACCATATTCCACAACGCCTTTGGCCGTTTCCAGCTCTCTACTTCTATGTACTCAAGACCGTGACGCTGGTGAGACTGGCGCTCAACGTATTCCATCTAACAAGAGAAAAAGAAGCCAGAACAAAACTGTCGTTTGGGAAGTGAAGCGGAAATGAAGGAAAAAAAAAAAACAAAGAATAAATGATAAACAAAAAGGAGAAGATTATCAAAAGTGGGGCCACTGATTACAATTCGATAACCAGGTAGGTACGTAGGTAGTCAGCAACTTTACTGAACCACCCCCCCCCCCCCCCTTTTTTTTTTAGTACCACTGCACGCCCGTCATGTTGCTGCCCCCGTTCAGAAAAGCGTCTATATCGCCAACGCCCTCCGTTTCCAGCACATTCATAAGCTCCATCTGCTGAGACTGGCTGAGACTGCCTTGTCGGGCTGAGAGGAAGCCGTACGAATCGTGGCCGTGGCCGTGGCCGTTGAAGCCAACAGTCATGGGGTGCAGACCACCCAGGCCGGCAGTCGGGGTTTCGGCAAAGGTGTTTGGCAGAGTGTCGTTGTGGAAAAAGTTGTTGCCCATTTGGCCAAAGTTGTAAGGTGAGATGAATGGGGCTGGTGGCGAGAACCAATCGGCGGCAGATGTGGCGACTGGAAGGGCCCGTTGGGGAACAGATGGTCTTGTGGCAGTAGTGAAATTGGCCGAGACTTGTTGATGATTGGTCTGCAATGCTTGATGAGAGGGCGACAAGTGATCTTGCATGGGGACTACCCGAGGAGCAGATGATGCCCCTGACAGTGTGGGATGAGCATGCAGCAGTGGCACACTGGGCGGTGACAAGGCTGCGCCGTTTGTCGCTGACGGCATGGTGGCGCTGGGGGTGCCTATGACTGTGCCTGTACCTGTAGATATCGAGTCTGGGGGACTTGGAATCTGTGTCGCGTTTTGTTCATTGTGGGCGGCTACTGCCGCCGCCGCCGCCGCCGCGCCCCCAGCCGCCTGCACCATCTCCTCGGGAGAGCCTTCGGGTGGGAAATAAGAGAATCTCCTTCCGTTGAAATTTGTCGTCGGGTCGCAAAAAATCGAATTAGATCGAAAGCTCGGCTGGGGTGGCGGGTAGTTTGGATCAAAGGTATAAGCATTCATAGACTCGGGCGGCGAGTCAAACACAACACCGAACTGAGGGGGGTTCAGGTAGGGGAGGTGGTTCCTGACGTGAGCCCGTGTAACATCAGGCGACGAGTGCGGCTCAGTAACAGACGACGGACTGGCCAGAGAAAAGATGGGCGGCTGTTGGTCATCAGGACTACTCTCATAGCTTTGTAGACAGGCCTTGGACATGGCTGAATACAGCTGAGAGGTGTACCCAGTGCCTGGCCAGCGGTCGACACACTTGTCGAGACATGACAATGCCGTGTTGACTACCTCTTCCACCTCTGGCCTGGGATGAGCCTGTCGCACCTCCGCGTAGGACGTGGACCAAAGCAGAACATTTAAACTTGACGAGAGCATAATAAGCAGAACCCAGGTTATGCTGAAGTAGCCACCATCCATTTGCTTCTGCAGCAAGTTGATGACGGACTTGGAGCTTTCGTAACAAAAACCGGCAGCTTTAGCTGAAGGCTGTGGGACTTGTGGCGAAGGTCGATACAAAACGACGCGCGTGTGGTGGTAGAGGCAGGCAAACCTGAATTTCTCAAGAGTCAGTCACTGCCTAATATGGTCCGGACAAAGGAGAATAATTTCCTTCATCGTTTTCTTCTTCTTCTTCTTCTTCTTCTTCTTCTCCTCCCTCACTCCGCCCCGCAATTTGTGTAATGATGGGAAACGCACCATGAAGGACTCCATTGTGGATTTTGAGGCGCACCGTCCGCCCATGCTTTGAGCCTCTTTTCCATATTGTCGTACCACGGACTCGAGTCATTGTTGGGTTCTAATCGTTTTTGCTCGTAAAGCGTTCTTCTTATTTCTTCTTGCAGTTCCCTTGATTTGAAAATGTGAATAGCAACAGCCTTTCGCTCACTCTTTGTGCCTGCCACGATCCCATTCGGTGTAATGTACTCGTCGTCTACGTCAGCAAACAGGGGCACGTCGAGCCTGTCGGTCCCAGTCGCGATGCCGCTTGGACGACCCAAGAGGTAAGAGAGGCCAAAGTCCATCATCGCCACAATCCAAACCAAACGTCGGCGCAGATCAATTGTCAGTGCGTCTGTATTGTAACCCGAGGCGACGTTTTTCTCGTCCATGAGGCCCTCTTGTTGACAAATGCGAGTCGCGAGGCCAATGACGTAGTACACAGGCGTCCTTGTAGGCGTGAGAAGAGAATAGTAGCCTATAAGAATGAGGCACTGCAACGTCTTCAAATCTTTCGGTTGGATCACAGCTTCAGAGTACTGCATCGCCGCTAGGTAATAGCTATCAGCAAGACCAGCGTACTGCACATCAAACTTTTGGAGGGCAACAGCGATAACCATGCGAGTGACGAAATTCCTATACGGATCCTTGTCACCACTGTAGACTGCTTCCACGTCGTCTTGAAAGTTTTTCTCGTGCAATACTGGCCAGAATACTTGCGCTAGAAGAATGTGTATTAGAAAAGACGACGAGAAATCTCCAGCAAAATATTTCAATTATGATTGTTATAGATGGTGTGTGAGGAAGGGGGGGGGCGGGGATGGGAAGACGGTCAAAAGTCAGTCGCATAGGGCATATACGGAAGAGATCTTACATTTTTGTTTAAACAGTTGAACGAGCTTGTCCATGGTGACGCGAGATGGCAAGCCTTCTGCAGGTCGCTCACTCAGTGTCGGATAACTCTTTTTCCGATCATTTGGTGAAACAGACATTTGGATAGACTGCATACGAGCTTGGCTTCTGGACCTGACCTCTGGTATAAGATCAGATATGCGATTCGAGGCACTATACCTTTTGGCTTCCTCCATGAGCAACCGCGTCATGGCGATTCCACTGCTGGGTCCCAGGTATCTTGAGGTTCCATCGCCAGCCTTTAGGCTGATCATGCCCCCTGGTCGCACAATATCCTCGGTGGTACGAGGGTAGTCACCATCGTCGTCTGTGAGTTGAGCCAGCTCGGCCTCCAAGGCTCGAACCTTGTCCTGAAGTTTAATGACATAGTACCGATTGATTTTTTTGCCCTTGGCCGTATCAAGATACTCGCATATTGAGCCAGATCTCTCACACGGAAGACATCGCGGTAAAGTCGGGTCACAGCGTGTTTTGCGCTGGATAAACGGAGACCTGATTAGCACGGGCAATATATGAAAGAAATGAGAGGCGCAGGAGCGCGAGTGCTAACTAAACATACCTGGCGACAGCGGCAGCATGCAGTCAATGTATGGGCCACTCGAGGACCAGACCCGTCTTCGTCAGAAAGGTCTCCCTGATGCGTTGCAGTTTTCTGGTACTGGGGAACAAACGACTGAGTCGGGCGCGAGGGCATAGATCCTAGACCCTGTCGAAAGATGTGACCTGGATCCATGGCTTGGAGCTACCTTACAGCCATGCGACAATGGGGGTCGAAGAGTCTTTCTCGGGCAGAGGAAGGAAAAAGATCTGTCGCCAACAAGAAATCTTCCGAGTCACAGGCGGCGCCAATCCGAACGAAAGAGAAGAGGTGCTGCCGAATGTTGCTCGGAGTGCCGCGGCGATTGCTGACAGAAAGTCGAGACCCGATGATTGGTCCAGATCGGTACGATTGATCGGTTGGTGGGGCCGGCCGAGTAACTTAATTCATGTCAAGAACATCGACGGTTGGTTATTAAATAAGGTTTATTCGTTGTTCCGCAATCGAAATTCACCGAGGTGTGGAGGATGAGAATGTTGCGGGGAGCAAAAGGTCTGTCTTGAACGGTCCGGCGAGGGCAGGGGGGGCTCGATGGTGCGCGGGGGGCTGGAAACTGGAGAAGCTTTGGGCTTTTACCCGGAGTATCGCGTTCTAGATATAACTGTGGCGGAGGCGGAGGCGGAAGCAAGAAGTTGTTGGAGGTTGAAAGGTGATGCGAAAGGAGAGGAGCTCGACGAGTTCAACAACAAAGTGGTTGCAGCGGGCGGAGGATTGATGAAGTTGTCTGGCGGTCGAAAAGTCCGGACTGATTACTGTCCTGTCAGCGACGTCGTCTATGACTAAAGAACATCTGCCGGTCACGTCGAGTCTGGTACGTAGGTACTCGGCAGATACATGTAACTGCGCACTCTGGTAGTACCTGGCGGATCACAGACGAGACTCGGAAGGGAGGCGCGACCGGGGGCCCGGGCTGGTTGGCGACCTGAAGGATTGATTATGGACCAGCCCCGACTTGGCCAAGTCGTAATTGGTGATTGGTAGTGGGTGATGATCAGAGCGCCTATACCGAGTACGGGTTAAGTGAGATTAGCGCCCACTGCTCCAGACAAGGGCACCAAGGCACCTACCGCTGTACATACTGAAGACTTGAGCAAGCACCTGAGCTCGTTTGGCACGCCGGGTGCCTACCAGGTACCCGATCAGTACTCGAGGGCCGAGGCGGCGTCATGTTGGTAACCTTGACGAACGGCCTGTGCTAACATGGCGCTGCACTGAAACAGTGAAGCTTGCCAAGGCTGGTAGTAGATGGCTTGATTCGGAATACTCGTGGCATCAATTTCATTGCTTCAGAGACCCGACATGAAGGTTTTGCGGAACCCCAAGGGATATGTGCTGTAAGGATTGGGGAAAGCGAGTCCGTACCACTTCATTCGAGCCGTTTAACCTTTACTGGTCCGCTCTGAGAATGCCACCAAGTTCCAACATCCAACAAGGGGAAGGCAGATGGTCAACATCCTACCGGCAGTTGGGTCTGATCAGGCAAAAGATGAGGCTCCATACGCCCAGCCCTGTTGGCTGCCCTGGTTCAGACTCCAGAGGAGAAGACAATGAGCCACCGGCACGAACAAGGCCATCAACGAGTTGACGATGCATCTGTGCCGGCGGCCAAAAGGAAAAGAAAAAGAAAAAGAAAAAGAAAAAGGAAAAGAAAAAGGAAAAAAGACATTGCCTCCCTTGAAATGTTTGATTTGGCGGCCCACCCACAGGCTGGCGCCCCGTCAATAAAGGGTGGTAAGTATCGACAAAACAGCAACAGAGTGTGCTCGCGACCATTTGGAGGGAGGGAGGTGACGTGTTTTCGATGCTCGGACCCTTGTTGTTGGCTTAATGAGCGCGATTGAGAGGGAAGAATCCAGGTGGAGGGCCAGAACGCGGTCTTTTTGCGAATTTATTAGGCAGTGGTCACTGGCGAGTCGACGACTACCGAGAGCACCGGGTCAGGAGGGAAAATAGGAAACAAGCCTTCTCCACGACGCATACTACTAGGAGCATAGGATTGTTTGCCAGTAGAATACGCTGCTCTCTGAGAATTTGCGCGTCTACCATGTATGGAAAATCCCGCTGTCATAAACCTGGGAGGAGCTGGATGAAGAAAGCCATGAACCCTTTCTGCCCCCGGCAGCAGTCCCTCCGTCGAGAAGCCGAACCCCGGTATGCGCTGCTGCCACTTGCCACTTGCCACTTGCCACTTGCGACTGTTGTAGTCTGCCGATATTACTGTAAGCAACTCTCAGATGCAACTTGTTTTGATGGCGCCGAGGCTTGGGTTGACGAGATTCATCAGATGAAAGTGTTTATGAGGGAGAAAAAAAAAGAAAAAGAAAAAAGAAAAAAGTAAACGGTCCAGTCTGGTTCCAAGGAATTGTTTCAGACTGACCAGACCCGACAGTTTTGGTGGCAGGAGTGTGCCTGGCTCCTTCTGTCTCGGATCCTGCTGGCAGTGGCACCAATGGCCCGCTCGTGAGTCGTGAGTCGTGACCAGCTGCTTCCGCGGGGTGCCACCGACCGACGGGACACTGACGGGCAGCTGTTGGGCAGACAATGACGAATGACGATGAGGCCTGCACGTAGACAGCTCACAGAGAATGACTTTGTGCGCAATCACGGGGCGACTTGACAAGACTCGACAAGAGTTACGCCACCGGCCGAGTCCAGGGTTCGATTACACGTCGATACTTGCGTGCCGCATTGAGATGTTTGTCCATGTCTGGCTTTTTTATTTTTCATTCCTTTTTTCCGGCCCCAGCTGTTGGCATGTCCACATGCACGTCACTAGTCCAAGTCCAATCGTTCTAGTAGGAAGCTGGCTTCTCGATATCAATCTAGATCCGGCTAGGCGCCAACCGCGGGCGCCAACCACCGTCAACCAACGTCAACCAACGTCAACCACAGCAGGAGAGGACGAAGCCGCCTTCCTCGCCCCTCTCCAGGGCCCACCCCCCTGGATGTTTGCGCCGTCGTCCGTCCGTCAACCTTGTACTACCAGCCTGAGTGCTAGCTCCAGTGACCACTCCTCCCAGTGACCACCAGTGACCAGAGACTCCTCCCAGTAATCAAACCACTCCATCTAGTCCATTTACATCACCACCAGACATCAGTTCAGTCATCCTGCGCTGAGTGCATCTTCGGACGGTGAACCACTTACGGATATCGCCCATACGATAAGCCTTATTCTCGACCATCATCCCAGTCACTTTGCCCCATCACCGCATTGTTCTTTCCGAGGGACTGTTCTATTATTACAACGTCGCCAGATCGCGTCCAAAGGTCCGACGGTGGCCTTGCGCCGCCATGCCCCGCAGCAGCTTCTCGCGGAATCCCTTGCTCAGGGTATCCCGACCAGTATCAGCCTGCTCACGATGTGAGTGAAAAAAAAAAAAAAAATAAGCCTTTGATCATCTCTTGAGGTGTCAGACAGCTCCTCGACCATGCCGTAAGCGACTAAACTAATCCCCCTGATTCACAGGTCGTGCCGCCAAAGTCAAGGTAGAGAAAGCTCCCATCTCGTAACACTCGAGGTGACAAAACATGCCATCTTCAAAGCTAACTTGGTTCCAAACTCCGCAAGTGTGACGGCAAATTACCAGCTTGCACAGCTTGCGAAAAGGCCGGGCGGGAGAATGAGTGCTCCGCAGCAAATGATCAGTTTGCGAGAGGGAAAGAGAGGAGGTATATCTGTTGACCCTGGCCAGATGGCCACATAACTTCATCGTTTCTCGTTTCTGCAGCCTGCTGACCGCTGACCGCTGACCGCTGACCTTCGACAAATAGCTACGTCGCTGCTCTCGAGCTCCGCATCGAGAAGCTGGAACAACGACTTGATTACGCCAGATCTCGCAGGGCTTCTGTTGCGCAGTACGAGGCTGATGGTGCTAATCACACCAACTTGACCGAGTCGGACAGGAGAAACTCGCTGGCCGTCATTCGTGCTGCCATTCACCGCAAGGCTGCTCGAAATCGGGAGACTTCAGACGTAAACTCATTGGTATCAGATTTTGGAATCCTGTATGAGCCGTTGCGCCGAATCGTTTTTTCCTTTTCTTTTTCTCTGGACAGGTTTTTTTCTTTGCGTCGGAATGGTTTCCACTAACGAGTGAACGGTTTCGTAGGTCCGTTGATGCCACTACGCGAGATTTCGAGCCGTCGCTGGGGAACATCACCTTTGCAAGGCTCGTCTTGGCCGCAATCACCAAAGATTCATTGACCGAATCTTCGCAACCGATAGCGCCTTCAAGGCAGACTGCCAACAGCATCGTCCAATACTTCATGAACAACATATATCCTTTATTCCCTTGCTTCTCGGAAACAGCGCTCCTGACTGTCCTGGACGACGTGTACCGCCAAGATGATCGTGTCATCAAGGACTCCGACTACTGGATGCTGTATCTTGTACTCGCTATAGGTTCCACCGCGCAAAGCCGCAGGGTCTACGATGAGCAGTACAACAACGGGGTGGACTTTGTCTGCAGAGCCATGGCGTTTGCCGATCGAGCCCTGGCGCCGGGCTACGTATATCAGATTCAATCTCTGCTGCTGCTGACAATGTACTCCCTGCTGGACCCGGCGCACTTTGACACCTGGCACTTGATAGGACTCACGGCGCGCGCCATCATAGACTTGGGACTTCATCAAGACCCCCCTATGAGTTCTGTGACGGACCGTTTAGCTCTTGATCTGCGCCGCAAGATTTTCTATTGTACCTATGCATTAGACCGGTAGGTGTTCCGCTATTCCCTGGGGTTTGCGGTTTTTTTTCCTTCCTTTATTCCTTTCTTTATTTTTTTCTTTTTCTTCTTTCTTTCTTCGTCGTCTTCATGTGCTAAGTCTGGTTCTCAGGGCAGTTAGCATGGCCCATGCGCGGCCATTTTCCTTTTCTGATGATTCTACCAATGTCGCCTTTCCTCATGGATTCAAACACACCGAGAAAGCGGCAGCATCAAAAGCGATTTCGGGGCCTCAATCGGCCGATCCAGCGCTCCTGCTGTTCCAACTCCGAAGAGCACAGTCATACTGGTATCAAGTTTTGTATCAATCAGATACCACCCCCTTGTCGGACCCTGTGTCCTTTCTTTGGCAAATGTGTCTTGACATGAGAGAGTGGCAAGAATCTTTGCCAGGCACTCTACCCGTCGATATACGACAGATGTTCGAGCAAGAATTGCGATATAGCTATGTCTACTGCCTTGCGCCGTCCAACAAGGCTCCGCACATCACGGATTACACCCGACTTTTGATATTCGAGTATTCTCTCGAGTATCTCAACACCATGTACGAAATTGCCTACAGCGGTCTTCATGCCGCACTTTACACATACCACGACGCCCTCAAGGTTTACTTCATGGCCAATCAATTCCTGGCAGTGCTGCGGGACGCGCAGGATCTCATACTGTCGGGAGCTCATGTGGCACCGCCTCCTTGTGCACCGGGTTCTGCACCGCCCGCGCCGATTCCCAGACGTCGCATCAAACCAGGCGTCCCGATTGAAACCAATCTGGACAGGAGTCTGTGGTGCCTCGAACGCACGCCAAAGACGTTGGAACTGTACGGCATGCGATGGGGGGACGCCTTGATGCTGAAGCAGAGTTTTGAACAGCTGTCAGGCGAGACGATGGACCGCTTGAGAAATATTCGACACTTGTCAAGCGTGACATTGCATCATTCTCAAGGCCAGTACCAGGCCGCTATGGGATCCATGAGTCCACCGACAGTATTACAAATGTCCGGACAGCAACTAGCTGCTGGTCTTCAGTGGGTAGGCGTTGACGGGGGGCAGATGATGCAAAGGGATCCCCGACAATGATGAGAGATGCGATGGTTTTTTTATTCTTGTTTATTCTTTTTTTTTTTTTTTCATTTTTCATTCTTCCTTTATTATTTATTCTTTTATTCTTTCTCTCTTTCTCTGTCTCTCTTTTTCTTTTTACAAAGAAAAACTTTAATTATCTTGGTTATGTGAACCTTTACGATTCGCTTCTTCTGGGAACCCTCCTCTGCCGAAATGGTACGGTTTCATTTGCATTCTTTGGTTTGTTTGATTCAGACAGCGACGTTCTGATTGGATAGGCAAATGGAATGAGTTGGGAATACCCCGACAGCCTTGCATGTATTTTTCTTGAAAAGGAAAAGAACGGAACGAAAAGAACCAAATGGGGGAGAAATATCAATACGCAGAAAAGGATTCACCATGGTGTGTACAGATTACAATAGATGTATTTTTGAAGTTTACATCCAAGGAACCGTCTCAGGGATGTGTACAGTGCTCATGAACGATCAAGGCAGCAAAAATCAAGCTATTCGGCGCGCAATGATGATAGTCTATCAAACGGGAAGCCCGGTTACCACTGCCCCCTTTTCCTTTCTTGCATTATACATATATCGTCTTATTCATCACCACCAGAAAACGTCGATCCAATGGGACCGAATTTGATGTTGGAAAAGACGACAGAGGAGTCGGGAACGGCGCTCTCGAGGTGAGCTGGCGAGCCGGACGAGGGGGCGCAGCTGCCGCGGTGAATGCCCTTGTTCATGGAGCCCTTGTTTATGGAGCTCTTGCTTTCGGGGGGGTAGGTGGAATCGAGCCAGAGCATGTTGGCGTGATGCTGGTTTTGGGTGTGTGAGTGAGGGGAAGAGGAGGAGGAGAAGCGAAAGAATTGAAGAGGGAGGGAGAAGGGGAAGAAGAAATTAAAGAAACGAGGAGGAGGAAGAAGAAGAAGAAGAAGAAGAAGAAGAAGAAGAAAAGTCAAAAGAAAGGAGGATTTCTTGCAAGACACGCCACTTACATCGTCCCACAGACTCATGACCAAAACCATTGGCTTCGCCAGCGCGAGACTCATGCCCCTCATGCCGCCCTTTTCGTTGAAGGAATCCCGATCCCCAAAGACCTTCTTCTGGGCACTGCAGTAGCGCTGGGTGATGGAATTGCCCGACACGCGACCGCGACCGCGACCGCGACCGCGACCACCAGAGATCATGCTCTCCGAGTTGGGAATGACGCGTCCGTTCTGGACGTAGAAGCGCTTAATCTCGCCGAGCTGGCCGTCGCGGCGCTTGAGGAACTGGGTCACGACGGAGATCTTCCGGGTGGTGTCGACGGCGAAGCGCGGTCCCGGGCCGTAGAAGGTGGTGTTGCCCTGGCGGAAGCTGTTGAAGTCGCAGCCGTCGGGGTCGCAGTCGCCGGCGTAGCGGGTGCCGGTGCCGGGGGGGGAGTCGGTGCCGCCGCAGCGGGTGCCGGAGCAGGAGTGGTAGGCGGGTTGGAGGCAGGGGTGGGGGGTGAAGGCCGTGGCGATGTTGTTGGCTTCCCAGATGTCCATTTCGGCGCAGCAGGCGCCGAGGCTGCCGGTGCCGGCGTTGGGGTCGGTTCGGGAGGGGATCCAGTTTCGGGAGTTGGCCTGGGGGAGTAAGTTGAGGTGTGTGTGTGTGAGGGGGATGGAAAGGAGAGGATGGAAAGGAGAGGATGGAAAGGAGAGGATGGAAAGGAGAGGATGGAAAGGAGAGGATGGAAAGGAGAGGATGGAAAGGAGAATGGAAAGGAGATGAAGCAAAAAGAGAGGGACGCAAAGGAGAGGACAAGAAAGAAAAAAAGGACACAGAAGCAGTCCTACTCCCTACACACCATTCCATTGATAAACTTGACATCCCTCGGACACTGACTATCGCAGTAGCCCGTCCCAAACTTGGCGCCCGCCTTATTCGACGGAAAGCGACGCATCCCGCCATCCTCATCCATGGACACAAAGTACAGCGCGCCGTTCAGGCCGCACCCGATCCGCGAGACATCCACGTCAAAGCTCAGCTCGTTGCCCAGCAGCGTGAACATCTCATACGTCTTCTCGTCCCGCATGAGATACAGCCTGCTCCCAATGTTCTTGCTGTGCGGGCCCTGATGCACGAACCGCAGCGTCAGGGCATCCCCGCTGGTGGTGACGCCGTAGGTGCCGCCGTAGTCGGCGCCGTCGACGCAGCATTTCTGGGCGCAGGTCCGGCCGGAGCCGTCGCCGGGGCCGCAGACGGACTTGTCCCAGCTGTTGCCCGTGTAGCAGTTCGCGGGGCCGTCTACGCGGTGCGTCCAGCGCCAGTTGGCGTCGATGGTGACGGCGCCGTCGACGCCGGTGCAGCCGGACGAGGAGCAGCGCGACCAGGAAAGGGGGGGGTGCTGTTCGGGGGTGTTGGAGCAGGCCTGCTGGGCATGAGCGGCGGTGATGAGGGCCCAGAGGAGGGCGGTGCTCTTGGGACGATGCATTTGTTTCGTTTATCGTTTTTTTTTTTTTTTTTGCTTTTGCGCTTCCCTCTTGCGATAGTGGCCATGGTGTTTGTCTGGCGAGACAGACCGAGTCTTATACATATGCAGACATGCAGACACACATACACGCGCATACATGACAATCACATCGCAAAGCACGTTTCATCCTCGCCGCTCGCTTCCCACGCGCTGCCTTGTTCCCCCGAAACTTGCCATGACGGCCGTCTTGGTGGCGGATGAAACTGTTGCTAATCGCTGTGTCTCTTGTGCGGTGTCCCTCCTCCCGAAGACGGCCACGCCGATGCTGACAAGGACAATGGACGGATAAGACTTCATCACTTTCGAGGGAGAATGCATCGCGGGAGGAGCTGGGCCTGGCTGGTGATGGGGTTCGAGGGCCGAGATTCTGGGTTTGTGGTTACCTTGTTGAGAGTGGACCATGATTTACATGATACATGTTTGTACAAGTGTTGGAAGTAAATTTATTGCTTATTTCTTATATTTCGTTTCCACTTATCTTATATACTTTTATTATACTTCTTCTTATTTCCTTTTTATATATTTTTTAAATATTTTATTTCTAATATTTTTTATTTTGTGTATATTTATATTTCTTCTTATTTTTGTTGAGAGAAAAAAACCCCCTTCAACCTCTTTCCCACTCTTTCTGATTCCTGTCATTCTCCTCGTCTGTCTCCACTGCCTCGCCCAGAATCGGGCTGCCTCGTCCGAAACACAAACAGCCCGCGCAGCATAATGGGATCCTGTTTCATCGCGGAGGACCGCCGCCGCAATGCTGCAATGCCCGGTCAAGGGCGTGTGCGGATGCGGCGGCAGGACAGGACAGGATGAGCCAAGGCTATGCGTTCTGGGGGGGGGGTGAGAGGAGGACCATATGATTGTATACGTTGCAAGGGGATAGAGAAAGGGAAAGGGAAAGGGAAAGAGAAAGGGAAAATACAAGGAGCGTCTTGGGAAGCTACCATGTGGTTCATGCACATGTCACTTGGCGGGCGGCTCGCCAACTCACCACTTCTGACATCGAAGTCATGACCTGGCCGGCGAAATCGCCGGATTCGAACCCTAGAAAGAATCTGTGGGCATTGATGGGAGGAGAGATGCATACGCTGGCAAAGGAGCACATTTTCGACCGCGTCGGTCGCGACTTGGCGATATTTCAACGCGGTCAAAAAGGAATTGTCCAGTGACCACGCTGCAACAAAGCAGACCCATAACGGACGTTTCATGCCACCTTTTGGAATGCAGGTTCCCAATGCATCTGCGTGCGAGAGGAATCACGACAAGGCGTGGTTGAAATGTCGCGTGCATGTATACGGTGAGTAGAGGTGATTCCGACCATTTTGCCATGGGAATTGGGGCAATTGTCCATTCATGAGTAGATGTCTTGGGATGGGCCAGGATCGAGGACATGGGAGGCATGTGCATGTGCATGTGCATTATTTTTATTTTTATTCTTCATTTTAGCCCTCTCTTTTCACAATCACACATACGTTTCAAGCCCGACAAGCATACACATCCATATCCCGTCGAACCTCGAGCTCTTCCTCCGCCAGCATCCCAAAATACATCCCAAAATACATCTCGAACAATATCTGCAGTGCAGTCTGCCCGACGCCCAAGCACGCAAACCATGTCCCCGTGTCCATGTAAACATGTATATAAATACCAGGTACTTAAGTATGTATATAAATATGACCCCAAGTACCTACACCCCACGACCCATCTTCATCACAAAACATACAAACAAATCAACATAAAAACCTCCTCCCCCCAAATCGAGAAACAGAAACACACCCTAGGCCACGACGCGTGTCCTCACGGCCATGAAGCCAGACTGTACAAAACGAGTAAGTGGGCATAAACAGACTACACAGAGGGGTGATGATATCGAAAAAAAAAAAAAAAGACCTACAATAACATGTGGCGTCCATGATGCTGACAAAAGGGGGGGAATAAAAAGATGATGAATAAAAAAGGAAATAAAGAAGAAGAAGACGAAAAGAAAAAGGAAAAAAGAGAAGAAAAATAGAAGAAAAATAGAAGAAAAAGAGAAAAAAGAATATGAAATCGGCCGTGTACGCCTCCCCTATAAAAGCGTTCGTCTGCTGTACTTTTATTCCCTGCGTCGTATGAACCTGCAACTTGTGGACCTGCATCTAATGGACCTGCGCCTTCTTAGAAGAAAAGTTTCTCCTCGGAAATTTCATTGCATTATTCTTGGCTTCCCCCGTCCTAATCTTGGCGCCAGCTACCTCTCGCTTCATCCCCCCCCCCCCCCCCCCCCCCCCCCCCTCAATACTCCTCAATACACAGACAATTGCTTCGTGTCCTTGGGATTCACAAGCAACCGGCCCCGCCGCGAAAACCGCTGCGGCGTCGTCGGCGTCGACTTCACCCCCGTAGGCTGGGCATCTTTCCCCGCGAACATGCCCTGAGCAACAGTCTCAGGCACAGCCTCGTCTTTGCCCCTGGCGCTGGCGGTCGCGCAGAGGGGCTCCTATCCCACCCGCAGGTCTGCCTGGTGGAGATTCTTGGTCTGGCGAGGGAGCCGCCCGTCGCGCTCGTACAGATAGCCGCAGTTTGCGCAGAGGGACTGTTTGGAATGAGCGTGTGGATGGTGGTGATTTTCGGCAAAGGGAAAGAAGAGAACGAAACGAAAAGAAGAGAAGAGGAAAAGAATGAATGAATGAATGAAAAGAGAGGGAGACAGAGCTTACCTTTGCTCCCGCAGGCCCATCCCGGACAGCCCATATGCTGGTCCCCCAGATACGACAGTGCGTACATCGCCATGTGCTTCGCTCCGCGTCCGTGAGGGCCCCCCCGCCGCCATATCCGCCCACGACATCCGGTGTTCCGCGCCCGCCCGGCGTTCCGCTGCGGTTCAGGGGACTCAGACTCCTGAACCGCCGCTTCTTCTTGGACCGCTCGCCTCGACCCATTCGTTCTTCCTCAAACTCCAGCGGCACCCCCGCCGCGACGCCGACGCCCGCGCCAAAAGGCCCGCCGCCGAGCATGCCCGCGTTGGAGCTGAACCGGGCCGTCTCGCGACGTAGGCGGCGTGCTTCCCGCTCGCGTTCGTTCTCGCGCTTCTCCATTTCTTCTTGGCTCAGCATCTCAATCTTGGGCTCCCACTCGTCGGCGAGATGCTCCGGGTCGTACCGCCAGCCGGCCTCGGTCCCCAGGGCCGCGTCGTTGGGTAGTTCTTGCTGCAGTCCCCCCCATCCCGTCACCAAGCCGCCCGCCTCGCATGCCTCCTTTTTCAGCCGCAGAACCGCTTCGTAGATGGCATGCGTCATGGCGGGAATCCATTCGCCCGTGAGGCCGAGATCCGCGCATGTCGTCTTCGCAAACGCCTCTGCTGTGCCTGGTGGATGCAGCAGTGACCATTCGAATTTGTCCGTGTAGAGCATCGACGCCATGTTGAGGCTTAGATTGATGATGCAGCGATACGTGTCGTCTGGGTTGTACTCGTCGGACTCGGGCGGAATGGGCGTGGCGCTGGCCGTAACATTGGCCGCCGTGCCCGGCATCGGGGTTGTTGGAACACCGCCAACATGACCGCCACCGCCGCCGCCGGAGGCCACTTGGGCTGGAGTTTCCGGTCGTGAGACGGCCCTGGCAAAAGACGCCGGCGATTCCTCTCTGGACTTGGCTATCCAGTTTGGTCGTCCCGGCGTTCCCATGGTCGCCGCGCCATTGGCACTACCAGTCGTGGCGGCTGTTGCTGTTTGCGTGGGCGGCGGCGGCGGCGGCGGCGGCGGTGCTGCTGCTGCCGCTGCCGTCGGTGCATACTGTTCGGTGTGAAATAAAGGATGGAGCGCAACGCCAGCATACTCTTCCAGCTGCGTTCGGATCTGTTTGCTAATCTCGGCAATAATGATGCCTTTGTTGGGCAGGTCCAGATCCTGCGCCAGCGTCTGGGCGAACTGGTCCGTCGTGACCAGAGTCTCGTGCAGATTCCAGCAAAAGATATCTCGCAGCTTATAAGGTACCGTCATCTCTCCCGGCCGGTATTGAGGCAAGGTAATGTCGACTGACGGTGTGTTGGGGGGCGGAAAGGCAGGCATGGGCACAAAGGCGGGAATGTCGAGATCGATGCGTATCGGAATCAGCGTCAGAGGAAGACTTGCTTGCGCAGCATTCTGCTGGTCGCTCTTCATCGCACGGTTCTTGCCCATCCAGTCGCGCCATATGCCCTGCACTTGTACGGGTTCTTTGGTCTCTTTACCAGCCCTGTCGGCCAGGTCTTGTCTGGACACGAAGTCTTCCTTGCGCAGACTCCTCAGGCCGGTTGGTCGCCGACGAGGATCGTCACTGTCGTCCTCCAAGTCGTCGTAGCCATCTTCGGCATAGTTGATAATGGTTGTGCCTCGTTTTGTTGTTCTCGAGATGGGACCTGACGGTGCAGAATTCGGTAAAACGGGTGTCAGAAGCGAGTTGTTGTAGGCGCGCAATCGAGGCGCGTATGAGGATTGAAATGCCTGTGGTTTTGAACGTTCCATTTTATTTTATTTTATTTTCTTCTTTCTCTCTCTTTTTTTTTCTGCGTAATTTTTTTTTTTTTTTTTTTTTTTTTTTTTTTTTTTTTTTTTTTTTTTTTTTTTTTTTTTTTTTTTTTTTTTTTTTTTTTCGTTGGTTAGTCGATTTGGTCGGTTGGTTCGTTTTTGTTAGAGCCACCCGGTCAAATCATGCTGTCGTGACGGTAGTCTCCTTGATTTGTAACAGGGAGAACCACGGCCCGCTTTGGAATTCGATAATTTGAGTAGAAGACGCGCGACGCAGGGCCGTGAAAGATGCCCGTGTCTGCGACGACGGGAGAGAAGTGGGAGGATCTTGCAACAGCAAGTTGGGAGGGCCGTCCCACGCGGAGCGACTTGTGTTGTCAGTGTTGAATGAAGCAGAAATGTTGACAATCTCGTCGAGGTCGGCTGCTGCAATGATTTCGGCACAGACGTAGATGGGCGTAGACGGGCGGCGGCTCGTTTTCAAATCTGTGGGTGCATGCGACGCGGGTGGACGGTTTGAAGTTTTTCAAGTTTCGAGGCTGTTCAAGGCGCAACTTGTAACTTGTGCATGCGTTCGTGTCAAAGGCGCGTTGCTGGTCATGCCAAGACTCCGTTTGCCCACAAGCTCGTTGAAAGTTTGCGCTGTGGCTGTGGCAGGGCCCGGCCGCACTAGCCACGCTCGTCTCCAGCCACACTAGGCCATCCCTTTGGCAGTCATAAGGCGCCACCCAGGTCACGGGACCCACTCGGCTGCAGGTACGTCAAAGTGACGCTTAGGTCCCCTAGTAGC
>SRPW01000423.1:0-22053 GCA_018360225.1 Claviceps pusilla | reverse complement strand
AGCTAGGAGTAAAATTCCTTATAGCTATAGCGTATTACCTATAAACTAATAGTATAGCTAAGCGTAAAAACTAGACTATAATTATTATAGTGCAATATTATATAGTAACTAACCTAGATATCCCCTAGCCTTTAATGCTTCTAGCGCTTTAATACTACCTTAATAATATAGCTATAGCTTTAATTAACTAATTACCTAATAAGCTTATACTTAGTTATAAGCTACTTATAGTAATAAACTTCCTTATAAATCTAAACAAATCTATTATAAATCCTAATAACACTAACCTTTTAGTGCTTTAAAAATTATATTAAAGGGAGGCTAAGTATACTATTATAGTAGTAGCTATACTTATAAAAATCTAATATAACTCTAAGTATAACCTAATAAATATTAATATTAGAGATATAGTTGTGATGGATTCGAGCTAGAGGCTCGGATCCTTAGCGGAACAAGAGAGCAGCATGTGAGGCAACCTACCGCACCTATAGGGCAAACCCTACGAGCACATATTGTGTATATAATGGGCATATAGTGGAGGGAGATAGTAGCCTTTCCTTCCTCCTTATAAATAATAATAACTTTATTAACACTAGATTGCAGTTACTATTTAGGCTAGTTTATAATAATTATTATTTATTATAACGTTACTTATAATATCTATTTATATATAAATAATATAATAGATCCTTAGTATTATAAATAAGTGGCCTAATTAGGTAATATATAGGACTTGCACTACCTCTATAAAATAATTACTTTAATAGTAGCTTAGCTTAAGGAATTACACTACTATATAGCTATAATAAACTAAGCATTCTATATAGATACCTTAACGTACCCTAACTAGGTATAACCTTAGTATAAGCTACTTTTAATAGGGAACCTCTATAATAGGAATAGGGCTTTATTTTAGGCTTAGTAGAGCCTTATAGTATATAAGCTAGAGGCTAACTCTAACTTTATTAGCACTAATTATAATAAGTGGTTTCTTATTTATTAAAACCTATTTCCTAAGATTTAGGTATAGGTAGCCCTATTCTTTAAGCTTAGCGGCGATTATTAGTATATACTAGGCTATTTTCTTAAATACCTTAATACTATATTTACAGACCCTTATTAGGAGGAGCGTGTAGTTATAGAGTTAAACTAGCTTAAATAACGCCTAAATAAATATTTTATAGATTTCTTTATTTATTTTAAATAAAAGCTATACCTTATAAGGGGAAGTATATAGGTAAATATAGCAAAACTTATATAGCTTTAAGTAGGGCTTAATAAGTAAATAAGGGATTATTATATTAGCTATAATATTCCCTATTCTAACTATTATACAGCAGTAGTATAATACTATAGTATTGCCTTAGATATTAACTTATATTAAATTAAGGAATGCATTAAGGCTTATTGTTACCCCTGCACTAAATATAACTAGAATAGCAATATAGCTATAATAAGCATTAATTTTGCTAGCTTTTTAGGCTTAGGATAAGGTTATAAGTTCTCTAATAAGGGGAAGCTAGGTATAAAACCTATAGACGCTAAGGGCGTGATTTAGGTAACCTAGGTATTGTAGGATATTATTAAGCGCTATAAGGCTGCTTATTAATGCTTATATTATAGTAGCAATAGTTACCTTATATAAGATTATATATAACTTCCTACCTATTACCTAATAGGGGGTATAAATATTAGGGCCTTAAATACGTTTAATAAGGAGGCGCTAAGTAATAAGGGTAACTTTAACTTAAAAAAAAATAACTCTACTATATAAGTTTTAGCAGTAGAATATATATTAATAGTATTAGCTTATATTATATCTATAATAGTAATAGCTTAAATATTTATAAGGAAATAGAATATTATATAAAGAAAGTATTATTTCTTCTTTCCCTTCTATATAATAGTTTTAAGTTTATTAATACTTAAGTAAATAGTAGTTATAATAGCTATACTACTATAAGTAAAAGTATAGTTTAAAGATTAGGCCTTTAATGCATTACCTTAGGCTAACTATATACCTTAACTACTGCTATAATAGTTATATAACATAGCTATGCTAATGCCTTTTAGCGCCTAAGGATTACTTATTTTATCTATTTTAGCGCTAACCTAGATAGCTAGTTATTCTTTATAGTAGCCTATATAATCCTAGGTCTTTTATAAGACTGTATTCTAAGGGCGCCTTAGATAGCCTAGAATAATATTATATTATATGCTACTAAACGTCTCCTTATTGTTTATATATAGGGCAACCTTAAGATTTATGCCTTAGATGCCTAAGAGATAGCCTTGCTAATAACTACTATTATAGGATTAGTGTATATAGGGTTAGTCTGCTAGGCGCTATAATTAGGTAAGGCAAGCAGTGTTATATCTACTAGCCTATAGAAGATTAATATTATTCTTATATTTATAATAAACCTAGTTTCCTTAGAAAAGAATAAGGACCTCTTTTCTTTACTAAGTAAACTAGCTAACTTTAAGGATTTATTTTACTAGGAGAATGCTAGTGCCTTACCTCTTTATTATAAGTAGGCTAATTACTATATTTAATTATAATAGAATCCTAATAGTAGCTTACTAGACTTACCTTAGGCGCTGCTTTATAATATACCTTAGAATTAGTTATTAGAAATATAGAAATAAATTATAGACCTTATAAATAAGGGTTAGATCTAGGCTTTCTCCTTCTTTATAGTAGTGCTAGTACTTTTAGTTAAAAAAATAGGTAAAGGTTAGTGTTTTTATATAGACTATTAGGCATTAAATAAGATTATAAACTAAGATTATTACCTACTACTACTTATTAAGGAGACTTTATATTCCCTAGCTAGCGCTTAATAGTTTATAAAATTAAATATCTATACTACCTTTTACTACCTATATATTACTAAGGGGGATAAGGCTTTAATAGCCTTCTATATATATTTTAGTCTTTTTAAATAGCTTATCTACCCCTTTAGCCTAGCTAGTGCATTTATAATGTTTTAATGCTATATTAATAAAGTATTAGGGGATGCTTTAAAGGCCTATATAATAGCTTACCTTAATAATATCCTTATCTATACTAGTAGTATATGTAAGGAGTATATAAATTACACTAAAGAGATTCTTTTATGCCTTTAATAGGCTAGCCTATATTTTAATATTAATAAGTATGCCTTTAGTGTAACTAAGGTAAAGTACCTAGGGTTTATAGTCTAAGCTAGTTATATAGTATAGCTAGACCTAGCTAAGGTAGCTGCTATTTAGGAGTGGGAGGTGCTAACGTAGCTATAAGGTATATATAGCTTTTTAGGCTTTATAAACTTTTATTAGAAGTTTATTACTAACTTTTTAGATTTAGTTAGGCCTTTACTTAACCTTACTAAGAAGGGTATTCTATTTATTTAGTCCCTAACTTACTAAATAGCCTTTTAGTGCCTTAAGGATATATTCTCTTTAGCCTTTATTCTAGCCTAATAGGATCCTGCCTTAGATATAGTAGTTAAGGCTAATACATTAGGAGAGGTAATTAGGGGTTGCCTTTTAAAATATAATATAGTAGGTATGCTATAACCTATAGCCTATTACTCTACCTAACTTATAGCCCCTTAATAGAACTATATAATCTATAATAAGGAATTGCTTAGTATTATCTTATGCCTTAAGGTATAGTTTGCTAAGCTCTATAGTGTTTTTTAGCTATTTATAATTCTTATTAACTATAAAAACTTAAAATACTTTATAAGCTCTTAGGAAATATTAGAATAATAAGCACGCTAGGTAGAGACCCTCTCTCTTTTTAATTTTTACCTTTGCTACTACTTAGGCTCCTAGGTAGCTTACCCTAATATGCTATTCTGCTGTAAATAAAATAAATTAAGGGAACCTATAGTAATACGTCCTTTACTTTACCTAATATTAGTTACGTGCCTATTATAGCTACCCTATACTACCCTAGCCTTATTATTAGAGTAGAATTAGGCCTTAATTAGCATTACTATAGCTAACCTATAGGGCTATAACTTTTTTACTAATAACTATCTCTAGAGCCTTTAAAACTAAGGCGTTTAGGCTAACCCTATATATTAAGTAAAGGTTAAAGCAGTATATTTAGGGGCCTAAGGATTCCCTGCTAAGGTAGCTATATATTAGTAGGTTAGTAACTATATAGTTAATGCCTATAGGGCTTTATTATTTTATAGCTGCCTTTAGGTTCTATAGTATAAGCCCCTTACTACTATACTAATTTAATAGACTTATAATTCATTACTATTAGGCTACTTAAGGAAGAATATAACCTTCTAGGCTCTCTATTATAATTACTACTAGAAGGGTATGTTAATAGATATTGCGTAATATATATATAATTGCTATTACTATAGAGCTTATAAGAGCTAGTGCCTTTATTAGAGCCTTCTATAGCCTATCCTGGCGCTAAATAGGTATTAGTTATAGATATTAATGGATTTTATAACTAACCTCCTAGTAGACTCTTTAGACGCCCCTTAATCTCTTATAGTTATTATAGACTGCCTCTTTAAATATATTTAGTTAGAGGCTATAATAAGTATAAGCACTAAAGCGTGCACTTAATGTTTCCTAGACTATTAGTAGCGCTTCTATAGATTCCCTTTAAGTATTATCTTAGACTATAGCTTAGACTAAATAAGTAGTTTCTAGTTAATGCTTTACTCCCTTATAAGTACTAAATAGCTTCTCTCTATATTATATTACCCTTAAACTAATAGTAGTACTAAGTATATAAATTAAGAGGTTTAGGCAGTGCTATAGGTTATAGTCTTTTTTACTTAAATAAATTAGCTTATATATTTAGTAGCTTACTAGCTTACCCTTAATAATTATAACTTATTAGTTACTAGCCTAAGTATATATATAGCTCTTTATAAGTTTAATATTAACTTAATATAGTATATACTAACTTCTATATAGAGCTAGATATCCCCTAAGGGGCAAGTAGTCTAATTTCTTAAGTATATTAAGTAAGGAATAGCACTAGCTTAAGCTACTATTAACTTTGCTTAATAATATTAATAAGAGTCCTTTAACTAATTATATTACTTAGTAGAATAGTACTAGCCTAGTAATAAAGTTTAGCTTAGCCTTTAGAATATTTATATACTTTACCTAAGTAAGAAGTTAAACTAGGTTATAGCTAAATATACTATACTTAATATCCCTACCCCTTTAACTATTAAACTAAATATTTTAAGAAGCATCTACTTAGTTTTTTATATTAATTTAATAAAGTATATAGTAAATAATCCCCTTCCTTTTTAGGTTCTACTTAATTCCTAACTAAGCCCTATTTAGCCCTAGAATAATAGTATAAATACACTTTATAAATACTAAGTTAAGTCTATTTTAGCTATAAAAAATACTAAAGGATATAGTAGCTACTATAATATATTAGTTAAATAGGTTAGTTATATATAGCTAATATAGGAGCTGCTTAAGAACCTAAAGAATACTAAGGCATTAGTGTAATTTAAATTATAATAGGGAAGTGTATATTTTAATAATAGTCTTAAAGAAGTATACTATAATTCTTAATTAACACTATATAGTATACTATTTAATATAAACTTTAATACTACTAAGCCCTAAATAGGCTTTAATTTAATAATAATAGTTTTATACTTTACTTCTACTTACTTTTAAGTAAAGTAAACTAAATAATAGAATTAACCTTTCTTTTTTTTTTCTTTTTTTTATAGTATTTAAATAATATAGTTATAGAGAGTAAGCTAAGAAAGAGTAAAGAGGGTAACTCCTAGTTAGTAGGAGATAAGTTAGGCTTTAATAGCTTAGGACTAAAGAAACCCTAGGGCAGCCTAAACCTATATAATATAAATATTAGAAGTATGTTAGTAGTAGGCAGTAGCGTATTATTAGTAAGGGGTAGTGTAATAGTAGTAGTAGGAGTTATAATAGTAGTAGGTAGTATAATAGTAGTGGTAAGTAGTGTAGTAATAGTAGGTAGTGTAGTAGTAGTGAATAGTATAATAGTAGTAGGAGGGAGTAGCACTTACTATTAAGGTTCTTTAGATAGGAGGCTTAAGGGTAGCTATATAGTAAATAAAGTATCTATAGTAAAGCCTAGTAATATAGAAGGAGGCAGCACTAGTGTATATGCCTACTTCTTTAAATATAGTAGTAGATAAAATAGTAGAGTGGATTAGTATAACTAAAAATAGGTAAATAAATTATAATATATAGGTATTAATTGCTTAATCTAGCGCTATACCTTAGATAACTAGGCATTAGTATAGTTAATACTAGTCTTTAATAAGTAAATAGTAGCTAAATTAATAGTAGAAGTAGGCAAGGGATATATTAGTATTTTATTAATAATAGATTAGGATTATTTTAATAGTTAGGAGAAAGGTATAGGCAAGAAACTAGCAGTAATAGTAGGTATAGTATATTTCTTAATAGTGTATAGAGTAGTAGTAAAATAGTTATATAAAGCCTTAAAAGGCTTATTTAATATAACCTTCTTCCCCTTACTATTAGAGGCATTATAGGTAAGGAGATAAAGCACCTTTATAGCCTTATTATAATAAATAGCTGCTATAATTTTATAAGTAAAGCAGTAAAGGGTAGGACTCTAAGTAAATATAGTAGTATTATATATATAAGTTGCCTTTCTTCTTTAATACTTCTTATAGGAATGCTAGGGGCCTAGGGTATATAAGAATAGTCTATTATTCGCTATATATATAAAATAGAATAAACACTAAATATTTAGCTAATTAAGATTAATAGGGGTAAATAACTTATCCTTAGAGTTACCTTTAACCTTATAGTAGCCTAAGATATAGTAGCTATTTAGAGGTAAAGGAGGGGGAGGTAGAGCATTAATAGTAGTAAATATAATCTTACTATACTTAGTTTTAGTAAAATAAGGCAGTAGGGATAGGGGAGCTTACTATTTAAATTTAATAAGTAGTGCTAATAAACCTTTTATTAATATTAATAAATAAATATAAAAAGAGTATAAATAATAATAAAAGAGTAGGTAGGTATTAATAAATATTTAGGTAGGAGGCTTAAGGTATATAGGATTTTAATAGAGAGGATAATAATAGGGTTATATTTATAAGTATAAGGGAGCTAGATAGAATATTTATAGTTTGCGTTTTAAATATAATTAGCTAGCTAATCTAGGATTTTTAGAATTTCTATTTTAGAATATATTTTATTTATATAGGGTGTTGGATTATAACTAGCTAGGACTAGATATCTAGATAATGGATGGCATTACTAACACTATAGTGTAGTTATTACATCCTAAGCGTTTGCTAACTGTTTAATAACTAGAGAGCAGTAGGGTAAGGGGCTATGTAATAGATTTAAGCTAAAGGCTTAGATCCTTAGCGGAATAGAAGAGTAGTATATAAGGCAACCTACTACACCTATAGGGCAAACCCTATAAGTATATATTATGTATATAACAGGCATGTAGTGGAGGGAGATAGTAGCCTTTCCTTCCTCCTTATGGATAATAATAACTTCATTGACACTAGATCGCAGTTACTATCTAGGCTAGTCCATAACAATAGTATACTTTAAACTATACTTAAGATATAAGCTTTTAGGTAGGCTTAAAAAGAAATAGTCTTCTTAGTATACTAAACTATATAAGGTCTTAGAATAAATCTCTTTACTCTCCTTTTACCTTAATTTTCTACTAACTTTAAAAGTTTATTTAGTAGTTTCTATAGCTTATATTTAAAAACTATAATAAAGTAAAGACTTTTTTAGAAAAGTTAAACTAATACTATTACTAATAAATTTAACTAAATTAGGTAAAGTAAACTACTAGAAAATTAAAAGAATTTAAGATTACTATATATAATTCTTTTAAAAGAAGGGTAAGAAGCCTTATATTAATTTCTTAATTTACTAAAAGAGATACTTTACTAAGAATAATTAATAAATTTTTAAGGAAAAAATGTATATTAATACTACTAAGATAGTTAATAAGTACTTTATAAGAAATACTATTAATTAGAATAAGGAATACTATAAGAAAGGCCTTATAGCGCCTCCTAATTAATAAATTCTAATAATGCTAGCTCTATATTTAATTTTATAAATATATATAGGGAATTCCTTACTAATAGAAAATATTAATTATTTTCTAACTCTTTATACACTATAAGAGCTTACCTTAAGCTTATTTTTATAAAAGCTTTATTAAGGTATATAAAATCCTTTCTTTTCTATACTCTTTCCCTTTCTTTCTTTACCTTTTTTTCTTTACTTTTTTATCCCTTTTTTCTTTAAAAATTTATATACTACTACTTTCTTTCTTATAGTAGTTATTTATACTTAATTTATATTTTTCCTTAGCCTATATAAATATATTACCTAAACTCTTAACCTCCCTAAGCCTTTTTATAGTATATTAAATTTATTAACTTAAGGCTATTTATATTAGTTTTACTAATTACTACACTAAACTTTAATAAAAGTTAAGCTAAAAGAAGGCTTAGTAGGATATATATAGCAAACTCCTACGTTTCTTCCTATGCTTATATATTAAAGCTTTTATTAAACCCCCTTCTTACTACTAACTTCCTATAATCCTCCTAAAGTAGTTAGCCTTAAACTTTAAAAACAGTATAGAATCCTATAATATTAACCTAGCTAACCTATTAGGTCTTATATTTAATTCCTATTTTTAGGAGATTAATATTCTAACTAGCTAGCTAGAGAGCACTTTAGCTACTTAGGGTAGCGAATATTATAGTAAAGATAGCAGCTCCTTAGGCACACTCTATGCTATGCCTTAGCCTACTATAGCTAACTATAATATAAATAAGGATATCCTTAATAAAGATAATATAGACCCTAATTAAGGGCTAAATAATACTATTAATATTAAGGAGGAGACTTTAATAGGCCTATTCTTAATAAACCTAACTAGTAAGCTAGTAACTACTACTAAGGAAGCAGTAAAGTATATTATTAATATAGTAATATACTAGTACCTCTACTAATTTATAAGAGCTAATAGTAATCTATATATACCCTATAATGCATTAAATAACATTAACTTTATTATTATAGTTAATATAGAAAAGGACTATATAAAGTAGTAATATACTAATAAGTAGAGACCTAAGAAAAAGGATTAGACCCTTAAGGATGCTCTTTATATTTATAGTATAGAATTTACTAAGTGTTACGTGCTAGATGTCACACGTAAATTGGGGGTACTCACATAATAGGTGCGGTACGTTATGAAGTTATAAAGAGAGGGAACACTTAAGTTATAGGTAGGTAGTTAAGTATATATATAGTTAAAGTTATTCCTTACTAGAAGAAAGGGGGCGGAACCCTTTTATATATAATAGGTTCTGCTATTATATATAAACTATAATAGGTCCCCCCTTTATAGAAAAAAATATAGCTTATCCTAAGCTATATAAATTAAGAAAGAAAAGAAAAGAAAGGAAAAAAAGCAAGTTTATAGTAATTTACCTATAAAGTTAAGAAACTAAAAGAAAAAGAAATAAGCTATAGGAGTCTGTATATAGCTAGGTTATAGACTAACCTATAAAAGTTATATAAATAAGAAAAGGGAATATATATAAGCAAGTTAGTATAGATAGCTATATCCTCTATAGAACCGTTAAATCCTCTAAGGTTTACCTCTAGTGTACTGCTACATTTTACGCTATTACTACTTACTTCTATTACTTAGTAATATATTACTATTACTAGAGGACTTAATACTACTAACCTTATTAGCCCTAAAGTTATTAAGGTCTATAGCGTAGCTTTAGTATACTATTATAAAGCAAATATCTCTAGTAAGGGAGCGTTAAACTATAGGGTTAGCTAGGACCCTTTTAAAGATTTCCTACCCTTTATAATTAGCTATAGTATTAAGGGTATAAATATTAAGGGTTATTACTATAGCCTTAGCTTCTTCCTAATATTAAGTAAACCCTATATTATTATAAAAGCATACTATACTAAAGTTAAGCTTCTACTTAGTTTTAGGGGCACTTATACTATATTAATCCTTCTAAGTATTATTAATATAAAAGTTATAGGTTATTTTATTAGCTAGTGTTTAAATATAGGTAGTAAGTATTTAGACTTTTTTAATGCTAATATAGAGAACTTTATAATATATACTAGTAAGATATAAGCAATGCTTAATAAAGATACTAGCATAGTCTTCTACTAGTTTATAATAAATAAGGGGAATGTATTTAGCGTTAGAATAGTTATAGGTCTTAATAAGATAAATAAAGAAATTAATAAGCTACTAGGCCTATAGAATTCTAGGGAGAATAATTCTATTTTAAAGGTTTATTATATCCTTAATACTACTTTTAGTATAGGTTTAAAGGTCTTACTTAGTAAAAGTTTTATTAATATAAATAGTAATAGTTAAAGGGAGCTAAATAAAAGTATTTATACTAAGTTCTATAATATAGTAAATAAAAACTATATTTAGCTTTAGTAGGCTACTATTTATTAGGAGGTAGTGTAATCTATAGACCTTATAAAGTAGGAAGGTTTTATAGAAACTACCTTTAATAAAGTCTTTAGTAGTTATAATATAGTATAATTTAAAAATAGAGAGTTTCTTTATTTATTCTACACTACCTATAGTGTTAGTACTATAATAAGCCTTAAAATATATATTACTTAGCTTAGTAAAGAGATTAAGTGTTTCTTTATAGTCTTAGTTAATTTCCTCCCTAGTAAAGAGGGTCTTTTAAGGTAGCGTTAGTATTATATAGCTAAATATTATAGTTTTAGTATAAAGATTAAGGAAACCCTATATAGCTATATAGAGAAGATAATAGTTTTATATAGAAAAATAGCTATAAAAAGGATAGTAAGGAGTATAGTAAGGTATAGGGGAATACTAATAATAGCAATAAAGAAAATAAAGGGAGTAACTTATAATACAAAGGCAATAACATTATTAATTAAAAGGAGGTTATAAAAGAGTTATAGTAAGGTAAGTTTTTTATGCTTAGTAGTATGCTTAGGCAGCTAGGCTATAGCCCTAGCTAAGTAAATAAGGACCCTTAAATATTACTATATTCTATAACCTAAGGTAGGCACTAGTGTAGGTAAGGTTTTCTATATAAATAAAGATATAGTTTTTACAGTCTAAAGTTAAGAACACTTATATGCCTTATTCACTACTATTATTATCTAAATATAGGTAGAATCCTATAGGGATTTTACATTCCTAGCAGCAAATATTATAAATATTAAGTAATCTTACTAAACTATTATATTTCCTACTAACTCTATCCTCTTAAAGTAAGTAAGCAATATAGAAATTAGAAACTACTTATACTTATATAACCACTAGGATTTCTATAATAGAGTACTACTAAAATAATAGTATAAAAAACAATAAAGCATTAAAACATCCTACTAAAGGGATTAATAAAATCCCTCTTTTATAGTATAGTTATTAAGCTACTTATAGTAGCTAGCTTATATTTACTATATATAGAATACCTTAACTAGGGAGTTAGAGTCTTATCCCTAATACACTTAATAGATTTTATTATAATAGAGGTCCTAAGGGTGCCTATAGTCTTAACAGTTTACACCTTAGCCTTAATAGCCTTTACTTTAGACTAAAGTAATTTAATAGAGAATTTAATAGTAGAAATTAAAGCTATTATAATAGACTTATGTTTTTCTAATATAGTAAGGTAGGATTCTATATCCTTAATAGCCTTTACTATAGCTATAGACTTAGTAGCCTCTATAATTCTAGCGTTAATTATTCCTAAGGTATTAGTTTTTATAATATTATAGATATTTATAAAACCTTTAATACTATTATAGTGTTTTTTAAATATTTTACTATAGTCTATTATAATAGACTAGAGGGCTACTACAGCTATCTCCAACGCTACAATACATACAAGGACCTTATTATATATACCTAATAACTATTTAAATATAGTAATAGCTGCTTAGGTGCTTAGCTTAAGGATCTCTATAAAATAGAACTTACTAACTATTGCTAAAAGGCCGCTAAGGGTTCTATTTAAGTGGCTAAAGGCATTGCTAATGCATTTAGCAATAATAATAGACTTCACTAGGAGCTAGGAGGTTTAGTAATGGTTTTTATAGTTACCCCTATCTTTCTAAACAAAAACTGCTATTTAAAGGGAGTTTTAAATAGTGTAAATTATAGGGAGTTCTAATTTACCTTTAGCTTAAGCTTTATTGCCTTTTATAGTAGCTACTATAGCCTTAGTGCTTTAGGTATTAAATCCCTTAAAAATATTAATATAGTAGGCTACTACTTTTAAGTATAGCTTATAAAAGGGATTATCTTTCTTAATGCTAAAACTATTATAGCTAATTCTAGCTCTAGCCCTAGTAAATTCCATGCTATAGATATAAAGGGCGTCCTTAAGGGTCTAATCCTTCTTCTTAAGCCTCTGCTTATTAGTATATTACTACTTTATATAGTCCTTTCCTATATTAACTATAGTAATAAAGTTAATATTATCTAATGCATTATAGGGTATGTATAGATCGCTATTAGCTCTTGTAAATTAGCAGAGGTACTAGTGCATTATAGTATTAGCAATGCATCTCACCGCTTCCTTAGTAGTAGTTATTAGCTTACTAGCTAGGTTTATTAAGGATAGGCTTATTAGGGTCTTCTCCTTAATATTAATAGTATTATCTAGCCCCTAGTTAGGGTCTATATTATCCTTATTAAGGACATCCTTATCTATATTATAGTTAGCTATAATAGGCTAAGGTATAGTGTAGAGTATACCTATATTACTACTATCTCTATAGTAAGGCTTGCTACCCTAGGTAGTAAGAATACTCCCTAGCTAGCTAGTTAGAATATTAGTCTTCTAGAGATAGGAATTAAATATAAAACCTAGTGGGTTAGCTAGGTTAATATTATAGAATTTTATACTACTTTTAAAGTTTAAAGCTAACTACTCTAAAAGGGTTATAAAAAGTTAGTAGTAAGAAAGGGGTTTAATAAGGGCTTTAATATATAAGTATAGAAAAAAACATAGGAGTTTACTATATATATCCTACTAAGCTTTCTCCTAGCTTAACTTCCACTAGATTTTAGAGTAGTAATTAGTAAAACTAGCATAAATAGCCTTAAGTTAGTAGATTTAATATACTATAGAAAGCCTTAGAAAGGTTAAGAGTTTAAGCAGTATATCTATATAAGCTAAGGAAAAATATAAATTAAGCGTAAATAACTACTATAAAAAAGAGAGTAGTAGTATATAAATTTTTAAAAAAAAGAGAAATAAAAAAGTAAAGAAAAAAAGGTAAAGAAAGAAAGGGAAAGAGTATAGAAAAGAAAGGATTTTATATACCCTAATAGGGCTTTATAAAAGTAAGCTTAAAGTAAGCTCTTATAGTGTGTAGGGAGTTAGAAAATAATTAATATTTTCTACTAATAAAGAATTCCCTATATATATTTACAAAATTAAATATAGAGCTAGCACTATTAAGATTTATTAATTAGAAGGCACTATAAGGCCTTTTTTATAGTATTCCTTATCCTAATTAATAATATTCTTTATAAGGTACTTATTAACTATCTTAGCAGTATTAATACGCATTTCTTCCTTAAAAATCTACTAATTATCCTTAGTAAAGTATCCCTTCTAGTAGATTAGAAAGTTAATATAAGGCTTCTTACCCTTTTTTTAAAAGAATTATATATAATAATCTTAAATCCTCTTAATTTCCTAGTAGTTTACCTCTCCTAATTTAGTTAAGTCTACTAGTAGCAGCGCTAGCTTAACTTTTCTAAAAGGGTCTTTACTCTATTATAGTTTCTAGATATAAACTATAGAAACTACTAAATAAACCCTTAAAGTTAGTAAAAAATTAAAGTAAAAGGAAAGTAAAGAAATCTATTCTAAGACCTTATATAGTTTAGCACACTAGGGAGACTATTTCTTTTTAAGCCTGCTTAAAAGCTTATATCCTAAGTATAGCCTAAGGTATACTATATCCCTAATGTTAATATCTACTAAGTTATACCTAAAGTTATATTAGATTTTTATAAGTATAGCTACTACTATAATAATATACTTAGCCTCCCTTTAATATAACTTTTAAAGCACTAAAAGGTTAGTATTATTAGAATCTATAATAGATTTATTTAAATCTATAAAGAGGTCTATTACTATAAGTAGCTTATAACTAAGTATAAGTTTATTAGGTAATTAGTTAATTAAAGCTATAGCTATGTTATTAAGGTAGTATTAAAGTGCTAGAAGTATTAAAGGCTAGGGAATATCTAGATTAGTTATAATATAATACTACACTGCAATAATTATAGTTTAGTTTTTATGCTTAGCTATGCTATTAGTTTATAAGTAATACGCTATAGCTATAAGGAATTTCACTCCTAATTTATAAAAAAGTATAGTTTAAAGGTTAGAGATAAACTTAGGGTTTTAATTACTAATAATTTCTTATAGTAGCTTTTAGTTAGTAAGGTAAAGTCCCTTAAGTAAGAGTTTAGCCTAGATTTTTACTAAATACTCTTTATAGCTAGGGATAAGGATTATCTTCTTACTAAAGAGATAGTTTACTAAGCAAAGTAAATTATAAATAGTAAATCCTTCTATTGCCTATATTATATTTATAGAGCTAACTTTTAATATATTAGTAATAAAATCTAATAAAATACTATAAAAAGGCATAGGCTTTATTTAGAAGAGCCTTATTTTACTTAAAGCTTAAAATTAAAGGATTATATTTTCTCTATAAATATTACAGTGCACTATATAGGTATATATCTAGCTATTTATCTATAAAAAGTATATAGTAAAGAGCTCCTTAGCTATTCTCCCTATACTAAAGTAGTAAGTATTATTATAAGTAAGCTAAAGAAAAGCCTTTATATAGTTTTAAGGAATATAAAGTTAGTGTAATCCTTCTAAATTATAGTAGTAGAGAAGTCTATTATTTTAAAGGTCTTAGCTATATAGAGGAATTTATAATTAGTTCTAATTAGCTTAGCATTACCTCTCCCTATATATAGTAATACCCTTAATAATCTAGCTATACTTTATATTATACTAATACCTTACTATAATAAAATTCTTTAGATCCTTATTTATAATAGCAGAGGCTATAGATTCCTCTCTAAAATACATATAAGCATTAAGTTTATTAAATTTACTATAGTTAGCTACTTCCCTATAGCTAATATTAATAGGTAAGCAAAAGAGTGTGTTAGGTATTATATTTAAGGTGCTAAGAATGTAGATAATATAGATTTTAAACTATAAGAGATAATTTATAACCTTAGTAAGCTTAAGGTTAGCTTTATTAAGATTTATTATTATAAGTAAGGTATACTAAATAATTCTCTTTACTAATAAGTAATTAGTAATAATATTTATAGCTAATAAGTTAGATTAAGCTATTTTCCTTAGCTTCCTTATCCCCTATATAATAGCAGTAACCTCTACCTTTATTAAGCTATACCTTTTCTTAATAGCTAAGGTTAGCTAGGAGAGAAATAAAATAGAGTAGAGTTTATTACTACTAATATCCTTCCTAGGGATACTAGTACTATTTTAGTTAATTATTAATTAAAAGGTATATAGGCTAAAACCCTCCTTATATATATTAACCTTAAAGAAAAAAGGTCTTTTAGGGTTATAGTGCTAAAGTAGAATCTTAGTATATAGAAGTTCCTAAATTACCTTAAAGGATATAATTTCCTACTTAAAGAGTATAAAACTTACTTACTAAGCTATATATTTTTATACCTACTTAAATAACCTAATAGAGAGCTTATTTTTCTTATAAAGATTCTAAAGTATTCTAATCTTCCTATTCTATAGGGGTTTAATATATAAATTAAACTAAGGGACCTTTATATAGAGGAATTTAGCTATCCCTATAAAGGTTTTAAGGCTTAAAAGTATAGTAAGTATTTAAAGGTTTTTAAATACTTTAATATAGTTACTAGTATTAGTAATACCCTCTATATTTATAATAAAACCTAAGAGTTAAATTAATAAATAGCTAATAAATAACTTCTAGGCTATAATATATAGGCAGCACTTCTTAAGGATTTTAAATATAATTTTAAAGTAAGCTAGGTGCTTTTTAAGGGTGTTAGAGAAAATTACAATATTATTAATATATACTTATATAAAGGCATAATATTTATAGAATTACTTATCTATAAAGCACTAAGTATATACTAGGGAATTTTTATATTCTTATATTATAATATAGAATACTTTAATTCCTTTTTTAAAGATAATTATTATTCTATTATAGTATTTACACTATATTAGGAGTTAGTTAAAGAAACTAAAGGTATTAAGAAGGGATATTTAATACTTTTTATATATATCCTCTATAATATCCCCTTAGTTAAGCAAAGGGTATATATTTAAAATAGTAATACTATTTATAGGCTTTATATTAATTACTACCCTTCCTTTATATTCTTTCTTAATATTACACTAAATAAGAAAGCTAAGGCAAGGGTATAGTGCCTTTTCTCCTACTTTAAGGTAGGATACCTTACTAGCTTTATACTTTTTATTAAAGATTTTATAGAATTTCTTAAAATCCTTCCTATTTAGGTAATACACTTATAAGGGTTTTAGTTAATTTTACTAGCTATTAATAAAATTAATACATATCTACTCTTTCTTAGGCATTAGCACTACCCTTTAGTTATAGTAAATATTATATTTATTAGTAAGTTTAATAAGTTTTTCTATAGCTATTAGGTTAAGATTTATAATTTTAATGCTAAATTTATTTATAATAAATAGGATATTATTAGGGCATATAATACTATATAAAAAAACGCTACTATTAACCACCCTAAGGTTAAGGTTATTAGCAGTGTCTTTATTATCTCCCTTAGCCTTAGGAGGGAAGATATTCTTTAGCGCTACTAGCTCTTTATAGCCCTATAGAATATTAATATTATAACTATAGAAAGTAAAGAAGGTCTTAATATTATTTATAGTAAAGTAGGAGTTTACTATATCTAAGCCTTAAAGGTTCCCTAGCCTTTAGTTAAGCTTAATATAAATTAAAAGGTCTATAAAGTTATAGATTAGTAAGTATTTTACCTACTTATAATCTATAATACTATTAAAAATCTAGCGGTTCTTTAAGATAAAATAATAAACATTAGTGGCCTTATATACTGCATAGTCCTTCTAGAAAACTAGTACTAATTCTAAGCTATACAGTAGTATAGTAACGTAGTATATTATAATAACCCTCCTAGTTAGGACTATATTAGTAGGGTAGAAAATACAGCTAGGCATAGTTATATTATATATAGATTAGAAAACAACCCTAGGGTTAATAAAGTTGATTTTAATACTATAATTATATATAAAATCTATACTAATTAACAATTTTAGTGTAAGTTTCTTTATTATATTAATAGTTATAGTAAAGTAACTAAACACTAACTTTTCTCTAGCTTTACCCTTAATATAGAAGTTAAAGGTAATGGTTTTTATAATATAAAAGGAGGAATTTATACTATTTATAGGTTTAGGCTTTTAAGTTCCCTATTAAACATTATAACTATTCTATTAAAGCTACTCCTTATTAACTAGTATTAATAAGGTTTCTATATTAAGGTAGATCTTATAGTCCTGCTCTTAGTTATTAAAGCAAAGGTTTACCTTAAAATAAGTAATTGCCTTCCTTTTTCTAATAATTTCTAACTAATGCAGCTATATAATAGCTTTAATAACCTAACTATTAGTTAGGCCTCTAAATATTATAACTTTTTTATAGCATATAATAAGGGGAAATAAGGGTTCTTTAGCATAGAAAGCGTCTATAAAGTTAGATTTATCCTTATTAAAGTTACTTTTAATAACTCCCTCCTTAACTATATAGTATCCTAATAATGCTAGGTAGGACTCCTTAGCTTCTATATCTAAGTTATTTACTATAACTATATAGTTTATATTATTACTATTCTTAAGCGCCCACTTCTTATAGAATTAGGGTCTATAGCCTTTATAGTTATATTAAGGGCACCTAAAGGAGTTATAGTAATAGGTTTTAGCTTCCTTATATTACTTAGGGGCGTCTAACTCCTTAGTATATAAGGTAGCTACTAATGCGCCTTTATTAGAATCCTTAGGGAACTACTATAGGGCCCCTTTATAACCTTTATAGAAATAACTATAATTAGGTTAAAAAGGGTATAAATAGCCTTATAGTTAGTAGTTCCTATATTTATATTTATTACTAAATCTATAATACCTTTTATAGCTTTATAAGTATTAGTAGCAACTACTCTACTAGTGTTAAGGTAAACTATAGCTACTTTTATAGTAGCTATTATACTAAAGGGGTCTGTTTTAGTAAGTATTAACGCTATAGTAAGGGGGATCCTTAGCTATAGAGTCTAAGTTCTCTATAAGAAGGTAAGCAGAAGACTAGATCTTATTCTTCTTAGCTCTATAATAGGTTTTATTACTTAAGATAAAGTCTCTTAGGTTTTATTTTTTACCTTTTACTAAATTAATATATATATTATAGCAGTTTAATTCCACTAGTTAGGAATAGATTTAGTAGAGTTCTATATAAAGTTTATAGTAAAGGTATATAAGGAGCTAAAGATTAGTAGATTCCCTATTAGCTTTAATATAAAAGAAAATCTTAGTAATAAACTTATATAGTAATATCTTAAATAATATATTATCCCTAGTAAATTTAGCTTAATTAAGCTATACTATAGTATCCTAAATCTTAATACTAAATTCCTTCTTAACTATAGTAAAAACTAACTTAAGGTTATAGAAAATTATAGCCCTTTCTATATTATTAAGATATTAATAGTACTATATATAGGCAGTGCTATAGAAAAGGTACTACACTTAGTGTTTAATTTATTCCTAATAGTTAGGACTAGTATAACTATAGTAGTCCCTAACTACTTAAATCTAGAGGTCTATATCTATAAAGATAGTGGATTTACCCTTATACTTAATAGCCTTACTATTAATATTATCTAAATCTATCTTAGAGTTAAGATACCTAATGTTACTAAGCTTCTATAAGGGTTCTATTAAGTAGTTTATAGTTAAAGGGGCTTAAATAATAGGATTCTTATAAGGGTCTTTATCCTTAGGTTATTATTCTATAGGTATAAACAATAGTTCCTAAGCATATATAGCATTCCTTAGGTATAGCTTATTATAAAGTAAAGGGTTATATAAAGCCTTATAAAATTCCCTATTTACTAAGTATCCCCTAAGCTAAAAGGTCTTAGTATAATAAGTATTAAAGGTTATTACGTAAGCTAGTTATACTTATATACCTATTATTCTAAAGGATACTATAAGACACTATATATCTAAGGTTAGAGCCTACCCTAAGGTAAATAAAGGGTATTAAGCTAGTTTTATAATTTACTAATAAGATTTAGCTAGTCTAGAGGTATTTAAGGTAGCAGTTAAGTAAGTCACTACTTTACTAATTTCCTTTACACTATTATAGCAGATCTCATTAAGGGTAGCCTCTTACTAGTTATATATATTAGTAAGAAATTACTAAAATTTATTATATATATTAGGCTTACGCTATTACCCCTAAGTTTCTATTACCTATAAAAGGGGTATATATTTTACTTAACTATTAAAGGAGTAGGAGACTGCCTTATTTTAGTTAATTCCTATAAAATTTAATAATACTTCTAAAAAAGGATTTAGTATGCTAAAAGTTATATAAAAGTGGATTCTTATTTCTAGAATAGTTTCCTAGTAGGAGCTAGCGCTAATATAGTCCCTTTCCTATAAGGAGGTATTATTTTCTTTAGTATAAGATAAAATATTTAGAGTTTTTAAAGGTTCCCTAATTTCTATACTTACTAAGTCTCCTATTAACTTATTCTCTAAAACGCTATATATACCTATAATATTAGTGTTTTCTCTATATTTTAGGCTATTCTTTAGTGTAGTAGTGTTATTCTCTAGTGCTAAATATACTTATTTAAAGAGGTATTCTAGCTTAGCTCTATAGATAATACCTTTTACTATTTTCTACTTAGTATTAACTATAGTAAAATCTATAGAGTTTTAATAAATAGGTCTTTTAATAGCTAGGGGCTCTAAATAAATTTAAAGGTTACTATTAATATATTAATATCTAGTGAAAGTTTAAAGGTTCTTAATGTTTTCTTATAATAGAAGTAGTCTTTTCCTATTCTTAAGGTTAGGGAAGTCTTAGTAAAAAGCTTAAAAATAGTGAATTTACTATAGTTAGTTTTCTATAATAAAGCTAATAATTAGAGAATTTAGGCTAATAGGTAGACTTTACTAGTTTTCTCCTATTATTAATATAAGGTTCGTAGTTTTTATTATTAGCTCTTATATAGTAAATAGGTATATAAAAGAAACAGTAATTACTACTACTTATTACATGCTAGATATTATATGTAAATTAGGGGTACTTACACAATAGGTATAGTACATTATAAAGTTATAAAGAGAGGGAACACTTAAGTCACAGGTAGGTAGTCAAGTGTATATATAGTTGAAGTTATTCCTTACTAGAAGAAAGGGGGCGGAACCCTCCTATATGCAGTGGGTTCCGCTGTTGTGTGCAGACCGTAACACTAAGGCTAGAGTTAGAATTAGCTATAATAGTTTTAATATTAAAAAAGATAATCCCCTTTATAAGCTATACTTAGAAGTAGTAGCTTATTATATTAATATTTTTAAAGGATTTAATACTTAAAGTAATAAAGCTATAGTAGTTACTATAAAAGGCAATAAAGCTTAAGCTAAAGGTAAATTAGAACTCTCTATAATTTACACTACCTAAAACTCCCTCTAAATAGTAGTTTTTATTTAAAAAGATAGAGGTAACTATAAAAACTATTACTAAACCTCCTAGCTCTTAGTAAAGTTTATTATTATTACTAAACGCATTAGTAATACCTTTAGCTACCTAAATAGAACCCTTAGTAGCCTTTTAGCAACAGTTAGTAAGTTTTATTTTATAGAAATCCTTAAGCTAAGCGCCTAAGTAGCTATTACTATATCTAAGTAGTTATTAAGTGTATATAATAAGGTCCTTATATATATTATAGCGTTAAAAATAGCTATAGTAGCCCTTTAGTTTACTATAATAGACTATAGTAAGATATTTAAAAAACACTATAACAGTATTAAAGGCTTTATAAATATCTATAATATTATAAAAACTAATACCTTAGAAATAGTTAATGCTAGAATTATAGAGGCTACTAAGTCTATAGCTATAGTAAAGGCTATTAAGGATACAGAATCCTACTTTATTACATTAAAAAAGTATAAGTTTACTATAATAGCTTTTGTTGGTATTCCTTAGGATACTAGTGATTCTCTAAGGAATACTAGGTGGATCTGAGACTCAGTGACACAACGTAGGGTCTAGGAAGGTATTCGCAAAAGGTCTAATTCTATCCTAATTAGTGCTATCTAAAGGGGCATTTTATAGCTAGCGTTAAGGCTATAAAAATGCTGTTAGATTCTATAGTGAAAACTCTACACACGCAGACTAATTAGAAGAGTCGGATTCTGCGGCTAATGTAGCCGTGAATCCAGCTCTTCCTAGCTATGCTATATTATTATAAAATGCAGCAATTCTAATACTTAGAATTCTCTCTTTTATAGAAAAAGAGGAATTGCTTATAAGTTATATAAAAATCTACCTAAAAACTATAGTTAATTATCTAATTAAATAATTAATAAGAATAAGAACCCTATCTTATATTCTTAGTATTCCTCCTCTCTTCTATATACTTCCTCCTTCTTCTCTATATGCTTTACCTATCCCTTTATATAAATTATAGCCTTATTTCTATTAATAAAGGTCTTAAAGGCTTAATTTAGTAATGATTTTATTATAGCATTAGTAATGTTATTATTGCTATTAATTTACCTAATTTCCTTAATTTCCTACCTTTTATATAATTATTATAGTGCTATAATATTAATTATTAGTCTTTTTTCTTTTATAGTGCTTAACCTTATAATGCAC
>SRPW01000422.1:0-22055 GCA_018360225.1 Claviceps pusilla | reverse complement strand
CGTCGCCTTCTTCGCCAGCGGTTTTCCTCTTTCCATCAGCTTCTTTTCCTTCTTTTCGTTGGCTTTTTAGTACGCCGTTTCTTTTCCTTTTTCGTTAGCCTCTCCGCAAGTCTTTGTTTGCCGTTCCTTTTCATAAGCTTCATTACAAGCTGATGTTCACCACTTTTTTCGTCATCTTCTTCGTCGCTAGCTTTTTTATTCTTCTTTTCTTTTTTCCCCTTCATCACCTTCCTCGCTAGCCTTTTCTTCCTCTTTTTTGTTTGCTTCTTCACTAGCTGGGAGTATTTCCTCTCTCCTTCTTCAACCCCCCATCTGTCAATGTCAAGTCTTGCAACAGCACATTGCTCATTTTATAAACATCCTAATGCATGAAATTCCGATGAACAGTCTCTAAATAGTATTTCTTTCTACGTAGCTAATGACATTTGTAATAGTCAGAGTTTCCATAGGACGGCCTCATTCAAAGACGAAAAGCGGGAAGCTGCGCTCCTTAGCTTGCCTGCCCTCGCGGACGATGTTTATGCTCCTTCAGCCAAAGCCCCGAGTTGCCTGATTGAGCCACTATAATAGACATACAAGTACAGATTTGTATAGTCAGGCGACGAACACATAACTTACCACAGTTTAGTTTCTATACAAAACGGTACCACTTATTGAGCCAGGCATGAATGGCTTCGGGGCCCACGGCTACGCTGGCATGTCTGCGCCTCAGGAGACAGAGCTAGGCCTTCTGACCAGCTATCTCTATATGGATAGAGGTACCCTAGAAGGTACTAGCCCCTGATGAAAATCATGAAATACAAATCAAAGTCGGAATGAAAAATGGAATTGCAAAGAGACCATACGTGACACAAGAAACCGAGACAAGGAGGATGACGAAGCAAGTGACCAATAATCCTGGTTTACAGTATCCCATCAGACGGCTCCCACTATACGAAGCAGACCATACTTGGTCATATTGCCGCAACGTCTGTCTCATGTACGGTTTTCATCTAGAATAGTCTAATTACTTCTGGCCAGCCCTGAAGGATCCAAAGAATCAAAATACAACGAAAAAAATGAAATGATCCGCCTTGACGGGTCATACGTGTACGTGCCCATCTGCGGTGCAGAATCCCACCGTATATCGAACCTCGGAAGCCCCAGTATCGACTCAAAAGAACCATCAGCAGCGGAGCAAACATGCGCCGACTATAAAAGTCCTCTTCATGTTCCACCACCTCTCATCACGATTCTCATCCGTATACACATCGTTCACCGAACCACCGGATAACATGACCCTGACACAGAAATGCATTGGCTCCACGTTGCCCCGGGTATATCAGCTCGCATGAATCAACGCTGCCTTTGCAGTCGCATCGTCAATCTGCTCCACCCAAGCGTGTACCTTTCTTGCAATCATCCAACTGGTATCTGCGCGCCGGTCAGGACTGTATGATCAACCGAATGTGCTGGGTATGAGTCCCTAATCTATCGTAGGAAAGGGGTGTCTTTTTCTTCTCTTCTTCTCTTTTCCTTTCTTCACTTCTTCTCTCTTTCATTCCTCTCCCCCCCAACCCCCCCTCTCTTCTTCTTCTCCCTAAAACAAATTGAAACTCACCTTCTCGCACACAAAACGCATGCGGAATATCCCCCTCATCAACCATAATCCGCGTCTCCACCGCCGCCTTCTCCCCCGCCCTGCGCCTCCTCTCGATGAACTCATCCCGCACATGATTCGCAACCCAGTGGTCCTCGCGGCCGTAAAAGATGAAGAACCGCGGCGCATCAGCTGAGCGAGTACACGGCGAGGAAGGTCGTGACGGAGAAACAGGCTCAGAGGCTGCTTCCCAGAGCTCATCGTCCCATGTGTCCTCCATAATGGTATCCAGCTCCGACTTGGCCATGTGCAGCGCCTGGAAGACCCCATCCCTGCTCTTGAGCCACTCGGCCGTCAGGCCCGCGGTGCGGCGCGAGAAGCCCATGAGGTTGGCCAGGATCCACCGCAGGCCGGGCTGGGGAACGAGCCACAGCAGGGCCTTGGCGTAGCGGACCAGGTAGGTCTCCATGGTGGGCAGGCTGCGCAGGTAGTTGAGGCGGATGCCGGCGGTGGAGCGCGCCAGGCACGCGATGGTCGGGAAGAGCAGGAACCCATGGCGCAGACGAAGCGTTTGTGGGCTAGGGTGCGGCGTGTGCGTGTGCGTGTGCGTGTGCGTGTGCGTGTGCCGGTGAAAGATTTCGACGCAGATATACGCCCCGATGGAGTGGCCCATGAGAATGACAAAGTCGTACGGCGTGCCGGAGCTGGTCCTGCGCGAGGCCACGTCGCCATACACGGCGTCTACCTGGGCGTCAATGTCCAGCGGCGGGTTGTCCGGCCCAAAGGGCTCGTGGTCGTCGTCGCTGAAGCCGGCGAGGTTGCGGCCGTACAGGTCGTAGACTGTCTGGCCGTCCCATGTGTCGAGCAGGTTGCGCAGCGCGTCGAGGAAGTCCACATAGAAGCCAATGAGGCCTGGGTTGCCGCAGACAAAGTAGATGAGGGCGCGCTGTTGGGACGCGCGCTGTCGCTCAGACGGCTTCCATATCGAGGCTAGCATGGCCCAGGTCTCGGGTCGCTGTTGGGCGCACGAATAAAATGGCAATGATGCACAAGTGGACGTGTTGGTGTCGGGTGGGAGAAGGGGGTCCTGACGTCAGGAGTCAGGAGTCTGGCTGTTCGAGGCGGCCCGGCTCGGCCCGGTCCAGGCTGTTGGATGGTTGTTGGGGATTTGAGACAGGAAAGGGGGTGGGGCGTGAGGTGTGGGACGTTGAGGGGAACGTGAGGATGCTGGGGTGTGTGGGTGTGTGGGTGTGTGGGTGTGTGGGTGTGTGGGTATGGGGGATCCCGGGTTTGATGTGCACGCCCTCTATGCAGGACATATTGGCGACTGGAGTCAGACCTGCATCTCAGACATGCAATGAATGCCACCCCAACAGTCCAATGCACATGAACAATCCATGCTGTACAAAACTACCAAAACATTATTTATACCCAAGAAGCACAGCCCCACCCCTCGCTTTACAAATTTACCGTCACGTTCCCTCCCAACTTCTCACCGACTGTTGCAATGTGCATCATCAGAGTCGTAGCTTCACAGTCTTCTTCACTTCCACCAAACCGACCGACGCTTTCGTCACCGTGGCCCATCCAGGCATATACTGCTGAATCTCATGCAGTGCTGGAATCGTACTTGCTCTGTTGGCATCCGACCATGCACATCTCGCTGTTACCGATATCTCCTCCGACACCGCCCGCAGCTTGAGCTCTTCGTCGACGGTGCCTCGATAGTCCGACGCCTCAATGTTTTTGCCCTCAGAAGCGCCCGCCATGTAGCCTCGACCATCCATTTCGAGCGTGACGGTCCAGGGACCGTCCCATTTTCTCCTCCACAGTTGGATGTGTCTGAGGCCGTCGAGCGGAAGAGACCCAAACCGCCCGTCCCTCTTTGCGCCGCCTTCAACGTGGAAGCCGAAAATGGGAACCGACACATCGAGAAAGCAAGTACGCGTGTTCAAACCGTCAATTTTGACGGTAATTGACGAGGCACCGGCGTTTCTGGACGCTTCGATCGAGACAACGTCTTCTAGACTGGTCCCGTTCGCCACGTCGGGAGGCAAAAATGCTGCATTATATCGGCATGTCTCCAAGTCTGCGCGCACTGTGGTTCCCACACATTCAATCTTCTGACCTGCTGCCGAGGGTAGAGAGTCGATAACAGGACGAACAAAGTCCTCAAGTCCCATGACACTGACAACGTTGCTTCCTTGATCCACGTCGATAACCTGTTGGAAGAAGAATTTGAATCGATTCGTGACAGAAAACGGGAATGCCACCAGGTTATAGGTGAGCGTGACAACAAATATGAAAAGAAAGAACAGAGAGATCTGATGACCGACGCGATGCAAGAACGGCATCAGAGGGAGGAGGAGCACGATGCTCAGAATCGCAACCCCCATGAGGGGCGCCAGCAAGCTGCTACCGTCGGCGCCCGTCATGGCCATGGACGTGGTCTGTACCAACGCCAGGTTTCCCAAGAGAACAACATATATGGGGCCGAGGAGAAGAAGCTGGATGAACCAGGTCCAACCAGGGAGGTGGCCAGACCATCCTTGCTCCTGTTCATAGGGTTCAAACCGTCGCCGGTCCTTCCTACTATGGACAGGCGTGGTATTCGAGTCCGAAACAGATCGTCTATAAGTGTTTGCAAACGTCGTTGTTTGTTCGCCCGATCCGTAGCCCTCCTCGCCAGCCCGAAGTGGTGTTGTTTCTGTCGCATCTGCAGCTTCAGTTCCTGTCTCCTCGGCATCATCTGCTTGTCCAGGTGCAGGACTGTTGATTCCAGTCGTGTCTGCATCTGACCCATCTTGAGTTTCGGCTAGCTGACGGGCATAATCCGACTTTCTCGGAAGAGCAAACAGCTCAAGAAACGAAATGAACAGTGCCCCAAAGGCAAAAGTATGAAGAATTGCCAGAGGGTAGACCCCGCCTAGGTTCATACGGTCCTCCGCAACCGCAGCAAAGATTGACAGGACCCAGGTGATCAGGAATAGCCAAACCAGAGTAAAGCCTCGTTGAAGAGCACTAGGTCGAACAGCACTGGCTCCGCGTAGGATGAGCCATGCGGAAAAGTAAAATAGCGAGATCATCATGGCCCAGCTAAAATTTCCAGAGTCAGTACCTCAAATTCTTTTTTTTTTTCTTTTTTTCCTTTTTTTTTTCCTTCGCATTCAAAAATACATTTTTGAACGGGGTACTTACACTGCATAGCCACTGCTGTAAATTATGAGAGGATTCACCTTGGCCAACAGATACGCGGCCCCAATGGTCAAGGCACCAGCAAAGACCATTGCAAAGGGAAAGCGAACGAGGCCCTTCCATCCTCCCAGGGCTACACTACCATGACTTCCTTCCAAGTCCGAGCTCGTATTTCTGGCAAAGAAGTACCATTTATCTTGGCACGAAAGCAAATATGCGGCAACCAAGAGAATAATAGGTGTCGTTATGAGCAAGGTCAGGGTCCATGCGAAAAGCCCCCTTAGGGGAAATGCCGACCAAGCCGATCCAAACCAGTCAAACCAAACGCCGGCCGTTGGCCTGCCATTCTGAACGAGATCTTTTCTGCCATCAGAGCGAGGGCCACTGAAGAGAGAACTACTGGCGCTTTCGGATAAGGATTCGGTGGAAGCGAGAGCTGCCGACAGCATATGCCAAACCGAATGGACAGAGGTGTGTCGAGCATCGTCGTCCTCGGTGTGGTATCGAGCTCGGGGCGCGTAGAAGGCGATATCGAGACCCCGCTGACCAAAGTTGTCCACGAAGACAGAATAGTCGGTCCTACTTCTAATAATGTTTCTCTCAAAAGCATTTGCTGCAACCACGGATCCGAATGGGTGGGGACTCTTGGCGTAGGCCTGTGCCGTCTCTAGGTCGGTTGTTCTGAACAGCATAGCTCGTCCGCCAGCTCCGGCTCCCTCGAGATTGACAAAGGTGTGACAGAATTGTGCCAGCGGGCTATATCCGAAAGCTCGTGCTCCAAACAGCCCATCCTCCTCGGCATTGTTGAAAAGTAAAATGATTCCATTTTTGGGTTGTCGACCGTTTGAGGTGAAGTGGCTGAGCAGCTGCAAGAGGGAAACGCATGACACACCATCATCCGTCGCGCCGTATCCTGTTGAGACCCTAGATTTTTGTTTCAGTCACGCGGAGTTCAGAACCACAAAGGCTTCTCGACCGACAAACTCACGAATCAAAGTGACAGTTCACCAATACCCCGGCGCCTCGATAGAGAGTCCTCTGAGATTTTCCAGGCTGCCACCAGTCACCCTCGGGATCCTCGGAGCCGTGGATGTAAACATAGAAGTTGTTGCCTTCAAAATACTGACCAACACTGCTGCCACGCTCGGCGTATGTGACGTTGGAAATGAGATCATTGAATATGGTAGCTCCCGGGTCCCGCGAAAAGGTTTCGGCAACTTGTCGAGCATCGCCTTCTTCGGAAAAAATGTAGCTATTGAGCTCATATCAGTGTCTGGTGGATGCTGAGTAATGTCGACGGGACTACAAACCTGCTTTTCCACGGCACTCCGCCAGTCAGGTCCTCCGTATACTTGATTCCGTTGCGATCGAGAATCTCTCTGGATCGACGCATGAGATAGTCACGAACAACGTCATTCTCATGGCTATTGTACGGATGATGTGCCCTCGTAATGGCCTGCAAGTCGGCCCAAGCCTCTGTCAGGTTGACACCTTGCGGCAAGTCATGTTGAGATGGTGCCGCTGGTACTGTTTCATGGACGTATAGCAATGGAACAAACACGGCAATGTAGACCACCGACGTCCAGAAACTGACCGGACCCCGCCGAAAGGCAAATGGATTGGCGATTTTCATGGTCAATGTACGACAGCAAACTCTGTTGCGAGCGCAGCAATGAAAGCACAATGGACAAGTCTGGTAACCGCCCCCGGATGAGCTGCTCGCGCCGTTACAGAGAACGATGGCCCATAATGCGACAAATGTTCGGATGTCTGTTTCAACAATTGAGCAGCCCTTGTCAGACGCAACCGCGCACGTGACGGAGCTGGTGGTGTCGAATAAAACTGAGCGAGAAAATAATGAATCAATAGAGAAAATGGAGGGAAAAAAAAATTGAAAATAAAAAGGCCGCGAATCGATGTGCGGCTTTAGGTATGACGCAACGACGAGGTGAGCGCAGAGGATGGAGGTTGCTTGGACGAGATTGGAGCTTGGAGATTGGAGATTGGAGGAGCGTAGTTCGTGACTTTTTATGCCGTGGCGCCAGAATTGACATGAACGGAGCTGCAAGCGGTTCGAGGCTAGCATTTGAGCTAATGCAAGCTTCTGCCCGCCAAGCAGTGTACGGTTCATTCTGGAGGGAGGGCAGGAGCCTCCAGGAGTCCAAGTCCCGAGGTGGACCGTGCTTCCCCGAAGCCGGCTAGGTCCGGTCTAGTACGTCTGGTGCCGACCAGTAGGTACTTACATGTACCTGAGTGGGTAGGTGCATTACTCCTGGCACACATGTATGTCCTTGTATGTGCTTATCGCAGCTTATCAACCATGTCGCACGACAGAGTCCAAGCTACAAGGAAAGAAAACAGAGAGGCTTGTCTGTTTATGACGTCTCCAGTACTCCGATATTCCTTATTCTTGAAGAGCCGGTGGTACATTCATTCATCTCCAGGAATTACAATCGCTACAAGGCACGCACGTACACACACAGATACCCACACACAGATATACCCACACACATAGAGATATACACACACATACATGTGTATGTATGTGCACAAAAAAACACATATATGAATCCATCGTTCATATTCCCGACGCAAAACGCAACAAACTATTGTTATATTATTGCTATACCTAGTTTACATACCTACCACTTTGGGGTTAGTCAAGACGTGCTGCAATTTACACCTTTGAATTTGATCAAGGGCCATCAGAACACGCAATTCCGAAGAGAAAAAAAAAAAAGAGCACACAAGCAATCAAAAGACTGGCTGTGTAATTCATTGCCAACCATTGGTTTTCTTTTTGTTGACTCTTGTGGGCATTCGACACGCAGAAAAAAGATAAGGTCAGTCTTTTCAGAAGTGAATGCGATTAGTCTTTTGGAATTTTCGAGGGTCCATCATCAGTTAGCAGTTCAGGAAATCTTTTTGACTACAACCCTTTCAGATAGCAGCTCACTCAAGCCCCAGGAGGTGGTGGAGGCGGCTGATTACCAGGAGGGGGAGGAGGTGGTGGGGGCGCATCTCCAGACGGCGGCGGCGGCGGAGCTGCTGCATATTGTTGAATAAGAGCATTCACACCAGTCGCACCAGCAAGACCCGGAGGAGCGGCAAGTCCAGGACCAACCGGCGGAAGACCGGGAGGCGCGCCCATACCGGGAGGTGGGGCATAACTGCCGTAGCTGCCATAACCAGCAAAGCCGTTGTGGGTTCCCGAGGGCGGATGCTGAGACGACTGGTGCGGATGGTGGTGGTGGTGGTGGTGATGGTGGTTGTTGTGGTGCTGTGGCTGGTGCTGCTGGTGCTGCTGGTGCTGCTGCCAGGGCGGTACTGATGAACCTGATGAGCCGTACCCTTGGTTGTAGCGGTTGTCACGATCACGATTACGGTCGTGGTCGCGATCGCGGTCTCGATCACGATCCCTATCTTTGTCACCGTGATAGTCATACCCACGATTGCGTTCACGAGCCCACGGCGGAGCAGAACCGCCAGAAGGTTTGGATTCACCGTCGTTGGAGTCTTGGTTGCGAGTTCGCCAGGGCGCAGGTCCTCCCGTTGGGCCGCGTTGCCATGGCTTAACGTCTGCTGCACCATCGCGATCACTACTAGGGCCGGCCTCGATCCGAGCTGGAGGCCCAGAACCTCCACCAAGCTCTTGCATAAGTTGCTGGAGCAGGCACGTCAGAATCAAGAGTTCGAATGGCAAGCAGGTTTGCGGGGCTAATAACAACTTACCTCCATTTCACGATCAACAGCGTCGCCACCGCCAACCTTACCGGCAGGACGGGCACCGTCATTTCTCCAACTGGCTCCTCTCTGTCGATCGGGACAATCGCGCGCCATGTGTCCGGCGTTGCCACACACACGGCAGATAATGCTAGCAGTGTAGTTTTGACGCTCCGGACAATCGTATTTCCGATGACCAATCTTGCCACAGTTTTGACATGCTTGATTTTCGTCGTCTCGGAGGGTTCCGTTGAGAGTCGCCAGCTCACGAAGCTGATTTCTCTTCAATTCATTTTGGCCCTCGGGAATGGACGCAGCCTATGATCACAGTCTCTTAGTTAGTGACCACCAAATCAACGGCGAAGCAAAGAAGCCAACCGAAAAAAAAAAGAAAAAAAAAAAAACTTACCGTTTCAATAACATTATGAATTAGTTGCTTCGCTTTGTTAATCTTGTCCTCAGTATCGGCCATGATCAGACAGTGTAAATCTTCCTCCTGGTTGCTTGAGTGAGCAGCATCCGAGCGGCCTTTTCCTTCCTTGACGGAGCCCTTGCCACGAATGGCAATCTTGGCCCCAGACTCAGTCTCCATTTTTTTTAATGTGTTACCACGGGGTCCGATAAGTAAGCCAACTTGAAAGGGGAAGAAGCTGCATGTTAGTCTTTGAGAATTTTTTTTTATTTCATCACAGCCATGTGCTTTGTGGGATAAATAGTGAGATATTCGACGGAAGGACCAGTGGAATCAAACAAGACCTCACACGTGGCCACAGCGACACTGATCAAACTCCAAAGAGAGGCGCACGATTCATAGAGGAAGGGGTGGGAGAAGAAACAGAAGTATTGGTTAGGGTTAGGAGGGTTAGCAATCATACTGAAGTTGATCTCCGGATAGTCATTCACAGGCACATAGACCTTTTCCTGGGTCTTGGTAGGCCTGCGATAGTCCTGTGGAGGGTGGTAGTTAGGAATCGTCTTCATGGCCTTTTCAATCAACTTGTGTCGCTCGTCTTCGAGCTTTTTACGGTATCGGTATTCTCGAGTGTTGATACGCCTGCCATGATTATCGTACTGTGGAGCCGGCGATGGGGATCTGGGTCTAGTGTTAGCAAGAAGTGATATTTTTTGGGGATTAATCTGAGAGGCAGGAGTGGAACGGAGCGGGAAAGGGGGCGGGAAGGAAGGGAAAAAAAAAAAAAAAAAAAAAAAAAAAAAAAAAGACGGTGCAGCGCGGCTGGGAAACCATACCTGTCACCATCGGCTGGAACAACGTCGTCGATACGCAGCTTCTGACTGATTTCTTCGATACGCAGATGAAGCGTATAGGCTTCTAGCTGTTCACTCGTCATATTTGACAAGATGGCGGTCGGCAAGCCCATGAGGCCAGCGGCCTTGTTTTCAGAATCGCCCCATCGATTGCGCTTCTTCCTTCGTCGCGGGCCATCAGCTTCGCTTCGAGGTTCGGGGTCGCGACCACGCGGCGCATCCTGCTTCTGGGCAAGTTCGCTGGCTGGTTCCTCGTCGTCCGCAAAGCGACGCTTGCCAAGCGGTATGTTGTTTGAGCCGGTGATGCCCTGATTCCGCCAAGACATTCTGACGATCGGCGTGATACGGCGCTTATGCTGCAGGTTGGAGGAGCGAGAGGACTCGCCATCAATGTGACCACCAAATTTGATCCTGCGATTGCGGACTAACGCTGTTCCGGGCTGAGGAACCCGTGCGCCACCGCCACAGGACTACCTTGCTAAGAATGAAGGAACTTGCTTATAAGTGGAAAAAAAAGTGGGCGACACCACGTGCAGTTTGTAGTACGTCCACACTTCAACAGAACAGTGAACACGGTGGGCAACTATTGCATCACGACGCGCCATATGGAAGTCTGCCAGAGAACAGTAGTGAACCGGATGAGCACGTTCTGCGCCAACGTGTATCATATCTGTCGCCATCAAGGCGTCATCTCGTCGCAAAGTGCAGCATTCGGCGGCAAACGTCGACCTCTCTGAAGACAACGAATAGCCGCAGACGAGGCGAGAATCATAAATCTTGCGGCGCATATTCTGCTCTGGAATCACAAAGAATCCTTTTGAACGTCGGCTGCACACTGCGTATTGAAGAGTCACCCTCGCTTCTCTCTTGACCGCCCGATCTGGAATCTCGGAACGACGCAGACAAGACCGACGTCTTGTCTTCGGAATGAAAACAAGTATCTTCTGTCGGTAAAGATTCTCCTTGCAATTCCGGCAATGTTTTGGGATGTTCAAATGGTCCGGAGAATTAGTCCGCGATGTGGGCGCCTACACTACGCCGTACTTTGAGAAGGAGAATAAACAAGCCTTAACTTAGGAATTGAAACGTTCCACACAACCCTGTCCAGTAGTATGCCATAGGACTGACTAACTGACAACACCAGTTTGTTGAGAATATTTTAATACGAATCGGGCGTTGATCGAAATTCTGGACATCCTCGTGGTTTGCGGTACATATCACGCATGGTACTATAGACCTGTCATATATAACTATGGTGTGCGGCAGCAACAACCTTAGTTTCTCCTCCAACCCCCCGCCATAAAGGCTGGCGAATGTGGGGGGAAGAATGATCTTCTCTTCTTTACTCGATTTACAAGCGATGCCACAAGCTTTTATTTTTAGCGTTTGGCCTTTTCGAGATATAGCTGCAAGCCCGCGAGTTGTGACGCGATGCTCTGCGGGACAAGGACAACTGTGTATCATGCCTACACGATTCCGAAACAAAGGTGGCCCGACCAGTTGCGAAGCTTTCCGAGTTGTCGACTTCTATTTTCAAACAGAGAAACAGAGTGCTTAGGTACTCAGTCACCAGCGCGTGATGAACTGGAGGACGTCGGGGCCTCAAGGCAGAAACGAAGTTCCCGCCGCGTTTGCATGCTACACACTGGTGGACGCAGGAAATCCCGCCAAGCAGCCAGAACGACGACCAAGGAACTACAAACGATATCGGAAGCCGACCATCTCCCAGTCCGTCACATCATCATAATCCACTGCGCGTACCTGAATAGCCGTCGCCGCCTCGGCCACTTCGCCAGGTGTATGCCGTGTCGTCGTATTCCCCATGGCGACCGCTCCAGCAGCCCCCGCGCTGCCATGGAATCCCTCTTGCCGGGTTCGTTTGGCATTCACCCACTGCAGATAGACTCTCAGAATTAGAGCCAGCACGATCGTCAGAGCGTAGCATATCATGATGCCTTCGAATGCAGACTCGTACGTCGGCGCCTCCTGCTGTCGAAACAGCTGTGGCCCGACAATGTTACCCGCGCAGTACGCGATCAACTGCATCGCATTCATGGTCATCTTCTTGGTGACGCCGCGAAAATTGGCTTGAACGAGGGTAATGCTGAGTGAAAAAGTTGCAGGACCTGTCGACAGCAGGAAGTACGCGAAGAGCTGGATGCCGCTGTTGGAGATGCTGGATCGACAGTAGATGATGGCGGCGCCAACAACGCATGGCACGACCGCAGCCACGATGAGGAGGCAATTCAGTCTTCGGAATCTCCCGGCGACAAGGCCTGTGCCCACAATCACGCCCATCACGATCAGACCGTAGGGGATGTTGATGAGCGTGGACTGCAGGTTCGTGAAGTGAAAGGACTGGATGATGATCAGGGAAAAGCCCTGGGTGCCGCCGTTGGGGATCTGCATGAGCAGAGTGATGAAGAAGATCAACCAGGACTTTGGATCGACGATACACTCCACGGCCTGGTACCATTTCCAGTGGGAATTCTCGGTCAATCCCGTGCCGGCCACGACGACTCGCGTCTTCGCGACGTGTCGTTCGTCATTCTTGAGAAACCTAGCCTTGGAAATGCTATCTGGCAGGAGGAAGTAGAGAGGGATCGCCCAGAGAAACGTAGCGATTCCCAGAATGATGTACATCCACCGCCAGGGATGTACATGGTCTTTAATATGGCCCACGCCAAAAGTCACGAGGCTGGCTAACACGCCGCCTACGGAATTACCGGCGAACCAGATACTGATACGGGTAGCCATCTCGCCTCGCGTATACCACGTTGACGTCAAGAACATGAAGCCGGGTGTGATCGTAGCCTCTGCCACACCAAGCAGAAAGCGAACCGCCATGAGACCCCCAAAGTTGTGGCACGCGGCTGTGAGAGCTACCACGGTGCCCCAGAAGAGCGTGTTGCCTGCGAGGTACTTGCCGGTAGGAAGACGGGTAATCAAAATGGTGGTGGGATATGCCCAGGCGAGATAGCCAAAGTAGAAAATACCGGACACCCAGCTATACTCTTGGCCTTGGAGATGCTGCGCAAGCGTGACAACCACGGGGCCTTTGTCAGCGCAACGTGGATTTTTTTTTTTTTTTTTTTTTTGGAAGAAAAAAAAAAGAAAAAAAAGAAGCTAGAGAGTCTTTACATTGTCATGCGGCAAGCCAAAAACCGCGGCGCTGGACAAGATGAACTTGTCCATAAATGTGAGCATGTACGTGAGGAAGAGCAGAGGAGTGATGGCACGGTCAATCTTTTTTACCACTCGACGGGCCATCTTGGCGTCGGGAGCCGTTTCCATGGGAAGCAGCTCCCGTGTCTTGAGGGTGGTATTGGCCATACGAGGCCGAGGCCGAGGATCAACGTCCGCGGAAAGCATCGTCACCGCTTCAACTCTCATCGTTTGCTCGAGCCGGTATCGTGAAGAGAACCTGTACAGCAGAGAAAATAAACCAACGTGAGCTCGACGACGTGCTCGTCGGCGCCCCCGCAAGCTGGGATGACGAATTGTTATCGGCTTGTGGCAAAGCTCCAAGTTCCGACCCGAATCCGCCTGTTCCGGACACCGAAGAACAGTGCAGCGTCACATTGTATCCCGTGATAGGTGAGCAGCGGCTTATCCCGATCGAACAAGGGTTCATACGACGGTAACATCGTCTTCTTCCGGCGCCTGGAAATGTCTCTCTTCATTGCCTCTGTCTTCAGAGTGAAGAGGGCGCACGCACATCGCGGCCGAAAACTCCCCTCAGCCTCGTTTCGCTGGATCCTTGCACCAGCGGAACAAGATCCGCGTCTTCATCTCCTCTATGCTGATAAGGCTACAGCCGCTTGCCCACCCATGAGTATTGAACAGCCTATTGGAATTCTGCGAGGCTGCTCCAAGAAGGCCTGACTAAATGTGGGCGGGTATGGAGGTGCAGCTATCTGACGTCGGATTGCACACACACATACACCGTTACATGCATAGGCTTCAATAGCTCGCTTTCGTCAACTCCCTTGCATGGGAACAGGGCGGAAGGGTATTCGTGAGGGCGATGCGCATACCGTTAGATACTGCTACTGTCGTAACGGGCAGCACGTTAACAAGCACGTAGACTTACTCCAACGATAGCCTTCCTGGCTTGGATCGTTCTGACGACAGGACCTGTTCCGCCTGCGCCGACGTCATGAGCCGGAACACGCGTTTCACCGTGTTTATTGACAGGTCGTTCAACGTCACACGCAGGGCAATGTCCCGTGATGGTTTGTGACATCCAAACGCGCGACGTATAAATTGTATTGAAAGCTCGCACAAGGAGCCCATGGTATACCTCTCCCGGGACATCACCATACCAATCTTGAACACTTCTCCAGTTCCATCTCCTCGATGCCGAGAAGGATGGTTGGATCAACAAAAGATACCACAAACTAAAAACGAAGAAAAAATAGCCCATGTAGAAAGGCTGTTGTCGTAGAAGAATGTACATGATGTTGAAGAAGGCTAGAATATAAGATATAGAGAACAAAACAAATATACAGCAATATGACGAAATGTAGTTTGTTGGCCCAAAACAACACAACAGGCTTCTCTGCATGCCTGCAATCAGCTGGGTCGCATTAGTCATGGTCACGATAATGTTCAGAAACGGTTACAACAACCGGTAAAATAGGAACAGATAAATGAGAAGGGTTCAGATTATCTGAACAGAGAATGTAGACTGATGGATTGGCGAAATAAAATAGCTAATTTAGTATTGCTTTGAATAATTGAAAAATCGTACACTCGCGTGCAGAATAAGTTGAGTGCTACCATCACAAAGCAGGGCGTAAATTCTTTAGCTATAGAGAGGTTAAGCTGCTATCGTCGTGAAAAAAAAAAAAAAAAAAAAAACAAGCTGCGAAGTGCTTCTCCACTGATACAAAGTCCTGTTGTAATTATTAGAAATTAGACTAAAAGATATTTATATTCTAGCGTTCATAGATTTATTATTCACTAGAGGCCAATGTTTCCCCTAATGCCTTCATTCATATGACCCGACCAACCTCCGCTGTTCTCCCCTTCCGGACTTGACAGCAACTGAGGAGGCCGTCGACAATTTTAAAATACCCGTAGACCTACTCGTTCTGATGTACTGGATAGCAAATCATGCCATCATGTTTGACCCGGAAGTTGGTAAACGTCCATCGCAATCCCCGCGGCCGAACATAAAGCAAAGGCAGAATCAGTGGCCGCATCAACGCCCCGACAGCTCTTCAGTCCCAAATCGGCTTCCTCGGGTTCGAATAAACACCGCCGGGATTTCAATAGATATCTCGTCCAAGGACAAATCCCCTTCTCGCGCGCGTCGTCGCCGCTTACAGCGATCCGAAGAGAAGGCTGAACAAAAAAGGCACCAGCGTATTCGAGCTGACTTGGCTGCCGATGCTGCTGAGAATCGGCATCGAATCTCGACCGGTGTTCCGACTAAGTAGGTCTACGAGCAGAGCCGTATGCCAGCCGAATTTATCGGCATCCCAGGCGCAGGGAGAGCGTCAGATGGCTTCTTCTTCGCTAGTCGTTTTTTTTTTTTTTTTTCCTTCCCGCAAGCTTCGTCGCTAGCTATTTCCCCCTCTTCTCTTGAGCCTCTTCGCTTTTCGTCAGCGGCACAGCACCTGCGAGGGGTTTATCGGTTCACCCGGCAGAAAACTCACCAACAAAATTCTATATTTTCACATTCCTCAACACCATGCTTTTAAGAGGCAGAACTGAACAATAATTTAGCCTTAGTTTAGTCACTAATTCAGTATCTATCGTTCTTCCCTCTCTCCACCGGACAGCCCCATTATATTCATCTAACAGAGGCAAAGCGAAAAGCCGCTCTTCTGACGCCTTCCCAGTGCTCTGCACCATGACTCAATCGCAGGCAAAGCTCTGGTTTCGGATAATTCAGTATTTTTCAAAATGAAACGCAAAGAAGGAAAGGTGGCCACCTGTTGCTGTATTGCGTACACCTGAGGATGGAAATTAGTTACTAATGAATATAAATAAATATAAATAAAGTAAGTCAAAGCAAGATAATGTAAGACGGATTGATATAAGGCAGACTGATATACGACAGTTTGATAATTAAGACAGAGTAAGACAGAGTAACATGGAGTAAAACAGAGTTAAAGGAAAGTAAGAAACGTAAGAAAAGGAAGAAAAGGAAGAAAAAAAAGAAAAAAAAGGTAAAAAAAAAATAATAAAAAGAAAAAGAAAAATAAGAAAGTAAAAAAAAAAAGAAAGTAAAAAAAAATAAGACAAAGCGGCAACATCAATACAATAAAGTACTAAAGCAAAAGACACACTACACGCTTCCGTGCACGCCCACGATCAGCTGTCTCGCTCAAGCACCATCGCGAGAAGTCGCAACATCTATGAAGCCGTCACAGCAACCGTACACGCAGAAATAACCATATGAAAACGGTGTGGATTGCCTAACAAAGAGGATTGATGATATACCGACGAATTCCGAAGTCGCCCGGAGTGGTCCCAAAGGCAAGGCAGGACAGACCGTCGGTCAACCAGAGGAAGTGTCCTCTGATCGATCCCATCCCGGGACGGAGATGACATTGGCAAAACACGTGACAAAGCGTTTTCGCGATGCATAAGTTCGGTGTAGAATAACTGGCTTTCAACATCTGTCTCGGGATCAAACGAGGAGCATGCGAGAAAACGCCCATCTTAATTACTCTTCTCTATAAATCCCCCAGAAAATCATTTTGGACACGCACAAATGGAAAGGTTGCAGTAAATAATAAAATATGTATAAAAAGTGCCCGATTCTCGGCTGTCAAAATCAAACCCCCTTGACCCTATTAAAACGCCTTGTGTCGCTTTTGCAAGCTCCATGTGCAAATGACAAGACAAATAAAAGACTCCAGACAATCTAGCCCCATGCATGGTCGAGCCAGAACGAGACAAAAGAAAAAAAAAGTAAAGCGCAAAGAGAAATGACACATGTACAAACAACAAGCAGGAGGCGCTAGGGTCACCCAGTTGGATGATGCACCATGGCGACTTGCAGTTGGTTCCAGCCCAAATAGGCTGGCTTCGTGCTTGCCTCAGCTCTGCTGGGCCGTTGTTGGCTACAAGGTTGATGTGACGTCACCACGTTCCTGGTCAAGGAATAAACCTTAGTTGAAAAGACGTCCCAGAGGATGATATTTTTCAACAGGCAAAAGAAGACAGACGCTTCCCACACACACTGACACAAATCGGACTTGCAATAGGCATCTTCCGTCTTGCTGTGCCCGTCGCCAGAAAACAAAAAAGGTGGTGGTTGAACAAGAAAGATTGCTCAGTCACCGCATGTGCTTGCTCGTGGCGTGCGTAGTACTGTAATGGTGTCGATAAACGCACGGCACGGCCAACAGAAGCAACTAATAGGTGCCCCCTAAGGAGTCAAGGCCCACCATGGAGCTTCTGCCACCTGAACTGGTTCTTTGCAGGTTTGGAAACCCCCCCAAATGCGGTTGACCTTGCATACGGAAGTTGTCTTGCCTCTGGGGTATTTGGCTCATCCCGTTCAACGAGTTGATTGCATTCATTCCTTGTGGTCGTACAGTCTGTGGCCCCAATCCATTCATTTGTTGTGACATGGCGTCGTGACTCATGTGCTGCTGGCCTGGCGTCATGTCGGTTGGCTGTCCTGCATTTCCAATAGGACTCATCACCATGTCAGATATGAAGCCGCTCATGCCGTGAGGGTAGTCCATGGCTGGCGACACTACACTGGGCGAGCTGACAAAGGAGCTACCGATATCGGACGAGGTTTGCTGTGCGACGGGCGGAGAACCGTTGGAGTGGTTGGGGTGCGTCCCCGAGTCGGGGGTGTTTCCCGTCATGTTCATGGCGTACTTTTTATCGTATTCTTCGGCGGAAAATTTGCGGTCGTAATCACCGTCTATGGACATGTGCATTGGTTGGGCAGGAGGTTGGGCCATGCCGGCGTTGCCAAACCCATCAAAAATGTCAATGTTGGCAAGATTGGCGCTTTCGGGAGCATTCTGGAGCATCGGATTCGTCATGCGGGGGAGAATATCGCCCAGTTTGTTCATGAGTAAGGGTAGGTAGCGAAAGTCGCCATTTCGAGCTACGGCAACCATGGTAAGAAGTTGACTCAGGTGCTCCCGAGGGCCAACGGCGAAGGGGTCTCGAGAGGCCGGCTGCGAAGCGAGGTATTCAGTCATGGACAGCGACATCTCCATCAATTTCTCAATCTGTCAGAATAGAGTTAGAGCAATGATTTCGCTTTCTTTCGTTTCTTGCGCAGTTACTCGTTCGTCTATTTTTTTGTTTATTTTTTAACGCGGTTTTCGACAAATACTCACCAGTCCGAACTGAAGAAGATCGACAACCTGGACGGGAAACTGTGAGGCCATATTGACCAAGATCTCTCGGGACATATTGACGGGGTACTGGAATGTGGACATTGTGTCTTCGTTGTTGCCGTTGACGACTCCATTGGTCAAGTGCCAGACAGTGTTCTTCAGCCACTGCTTGTTGATGTGAGGGTCCTGGAAGTTGGAGTCCTGACAGGCATACGTCTGGGCGAGGGCATTCAGCTGCTTCTGCAGGCCGCTCACGTATTGTGATGTGAGCTGGCCACGAGTCTTGTTCCAGATGGCGGTGAAGGCGTCATCGAATGGTTGGAACATGTTGACAAGCATGACGAAACTGTTGAGTTGATGAGCCTGGGGATCGGTGGCGTCGTCGGCAAGAGTTGGCAGATTGATGGTGGCTTGGAGGGAAATGGGTCGCTGGCGCTGAATGGCGTAGGCACGCTCGGTGGAGAAGATGAGCCAGTAGACACGCCGGCGTCGAGCAGCCTCGGCGGCATCGAACTGCATGTAATGTTCTTCCTTGTTCATGCCAGCGAGGTGTATCATTGTGGCGGCCTCGCGGAGATAATACCATGCCTTGTCGTGCATCTCCTGACCGGAATAACAACCAAAGAGGAAGAAATTGGTGGCGAGGGCATTGAGGGTGATGGCATCAAGATACTCGTAGCCCTTGCGAACACGGAGGCATTCCTCCAGAAGAAGCTGGCTGGAAACAATGTTGGCACCCGGGACCATGTCCAGGTTGAATGGATCGCCCGTGGGCATGGACATGCCGGGTTGGAGCATGATGAAGGCGCAGAGAGAGGTCAGTAAACAGTAGGCGTCCCGATTCTGCTCCATGTAGAGCACTTGCTGCTCTATCAATCGTCGTTCCAAGATGGGGGCTTGGGGGTACAGGTTGTCGAAGAAGAACTGGGCGCATTCCTTGACTAGTTCGCTGGTGAGAAGTCCCGGGGCCGGGGCGAGAGAAGCACCAGCAGGCGGGCAGGCGACGCCATTCATTCGGTTCTGAACCTTGGCGGATAGACTGGTCTGTCGCTGGGTCTCTCGCAGCTCACTAATGACCTTGGCCCGCGAGCCTTTGGGGCCCTTTTTTTGAGGTATCGCATTGTAGGTGCAGGACAACTGTGCGGATGAGCAGTTGCGGCAAGGGTTGATGCCATCGCACTTGACCTTTCGACGGTGACATGCGTCACAGGCTCGCTTGACGGCTTGGGTCATGTTGACGGTGGTTCGAGTCGTGGCCGGTCGTGGTGCCTTCTTGTGCGATGAAAGGGTTCTCTCGGGATGTGTTGTCGAGAGGCACTGCCCCTTGTCGTGCGAGTGTCGTCGTCAGACGTCAGGTAGGAACGGGCGGTAGACGGTGAGAGAGAGGGGAGCGAAGGCGACGGGAGAATTGCCACGAATAGGAGAGCGAATGGCGACTAGAAGTTTTCTTTTTTCTTTTTATTTTTTTCTCGTTTCCCCTCGTTTCGTTTTGTCTCGGTTTTTATATATATATATATATATATAGTATTATGATTATCGATATGACGATGGGACGCACATTGAAAATCAGGTGCCAGATCTCTGATTTAAGATTTGCGGGGAGAAGTGTGATGGCAATGACTGCAACTCCAGACGGAAGCAAACGTCGCGTGGCTCTTTGTCGGGGCAGCAGAGCAACCAAACACCAGTCGGTTGGTGGTTATTGGGCCTTGCAGGTGTTATTCGGCCCTTTCGAAGCGGGCCCTTACGCGGGGGGACCGTCCGGGGGTTGAGAAGTCTGGGGAAGAAGGAATAGAAGCAACGGGCTGGCGCGGGGGGGGGGGGGGGGGGGGGGGGGGGGGGACTGGACGCAGAATGAAGGCAGCCAAGCCGTCGATGCGTAGGCGTCGGAGTCGGTGGCAAGGCGGTTGTTGAGGGAGGGAGAAATCGAGGGTGAGCAGCCGAGGAGACGACGACGAGAGAAGGAGGAGTTCTGTGCCTCGCGCCGCGGCTGTCGAGGTTCGGCCAGCTGTCTGAATACGAGCGAGCAGAGCTGAAAGGAAAGGGAAAAAATGGGCAGCGGGCAAGAAAGAGACAGAGCGGCCCTGTGGTTGGACCAGACCAGACTCAGACCAGTCTTGACCGGGCGGTTGTCGTCTGGACCAGGGGGTGGAGAGGATGGACGCTGGGGCTGGGCTGGGCTGGGCTGGGCTGGGCTGGCTGGCTGGCTGGCTGGCTGGCTGAAGCCTGGGTGAATGGCACCGGGGCAATTAGAAGAAAAACGAGCAGCCGCGCCAGCCAGCCAGGTACTTTCTGGTTGACATTCACCGTGTCCTCATGTCCATGTATGGCGGCGCGCTTGAACCGTCAGTGGTCTCTGCACAATATTATGGGCTTGGGGGCGGGCGTTGGCAGGCGTTGGCAGGCGTAGGCAGGCGTAGGCAGGCGCTGGCAGGTGTTGGCAGGCGCTGGCTGGACGCACACGACGGGGCTATTGGAGGAATGCATCCAACCAGAGGGCAGTCCGACAAACACACCCAGTGACACCACCCCATGCCAGAACAGGCAGGCAGCCCCGGTCTTTTGCTCCAGGTACTTCCTCGAGAGGGAGACTCCTTTTTGGCCATGGACGGTCCAGGGCGTTCACGGCTCGTCCAAGATTCTGTCATCTGAAGTACATAACATGGCATGACCACCGCTGACCACGGGTGTATAGCGCAGCTGTTTCAACGCCAGTGGTGTGATGGTGCGTGCTGGGAGGAAGACTCCTTGTCCTCGTTGTGCCGTGGATCGCGATGGCAGCTGCCAGAGTTCCCCTTCTCTGGCCTGGAGCCAATGAGAGCCCAGCTGTGGGGGAGCATTGTGGCGTCTGCTAAGTAATCCTCGAATTGTCCCTATCGATACTGAGAACTTCCCAGCATGTGGGGACTACTACTTGAAGGGAAGACTACGCAGGCTGCCCCCGCAAGTACAAGAAATTTCAAGGACTGGCACGCACTGTACCCACTGTACCTGAATTGCGCCACAGCATGCCAAGTGACGACGGCGTGCACTGTCTGCTTGCAGCTCTTGGCCGCCCATGTGCTCAGTGTGATACAGTGCGCACGCATCCCGCATCCGCGCCACGTCCACGGCGACACCGAACAGGCATCAAAAAATGAAATGAAAAATCCAAATGACCAATGTTTAATGTCACCACCCCGTTCGGTACGCACGTAACGTAGCCACTCGGTTCCGGTTACCCGCGGGCTACTTTCTACTTTCTGGTCTTGGCTGCATCTCTGGCAGGCGGCTGTCTCAAGGCAGGTAGCGCACTCTGAGCCATTAATCAGAGTGATTGTCAGCAATGATGCATTTTTTTGGAAATGACGTTGTACTCAAGGCTTAGGTCCTGTTCCTACCACCGCACTATTCCGAAAGTGAAAGGGGGGTCTTTTCGTCCGCGGTTGGTTGTCTCGTTCGCCGCTCAAACCATGACATGCCAGCACAGCATCCATCATTCATGCCCACGACGACGACGACGACGACGACGACGACGACGACGACGACGACGACGACGTGGAACGCAAATTTGACGGAGGCGTTGTTGGTCGAGACAAAACCCACGCCCGGATCCTGATGAACCGTCTCACGATGCGCCCTTTTTTTCATTTCTTTCCTTTTTTTTTTTTTCTTTCTTTCTTCTCCCCAAGGCGCTGCCGTCCATCTCGTCTTGTTTCTGCACTCCACCGTCCATTCTAAAGTCATTTCGGTAGTCGATGCGCCTTCATCTTCTTTCCTGCGCTGAATTCAGGGCTTCATCATCATACATACAGAGGCAATCTTCATCTTGTCTACCATGTCTAGCTCGAAATCCTGGACTCTTCCTCTGGCTGTGGGCCAAGTCGGTCGCTCCCCGGAGTACGTAAACACGCAGTAGCAGATTTTTGAACACGCAGTAGAAGCTAAGCCCAAAACAGAAGAAGTACCTTTCTACTTTTTTTTTGCGT
>SRPW01000421.1:0-22065 GCA_018360225.1 Claviceps pusilla | reverse complement strand
GAATGGTGCGCACAGCCGCAGCCCTCGCGTAGCGCGGGTTTATGATAATCCGCGCATTGATTAGGCTCCACCTATGCGTTCCGGGCAACAACTGTGCTGTCTGTCATGCCGCGTCATGCCGCGTCAGTCTCGATTGTGTTCAATCCTCCACTCTCAATGCTCACTCCCTCTTCACCACTCTCTTTCCATCCCACCGTGTTGAACAGCTGCTTCTGTATTGGATGTCTTGCACGCAGAGCACAGGTGGGCATGTGCCGAATCGGCGTATTGAACAAGAACAAAGAGACCAGCGCAACGAGGTGTTTCCATCCATATATTGCTGCCATCTTTTATCAGCGTCATTCCATCTACATTGATGTGTTCATCTCATTTATAGATTGGAAAATCAATAAGAAGAGAGAGAGAGAGAGAGAGAGAGAACTCATCCACTTCCACCCATCGTCATAATTTACAAAAATGGACACCACCCAATGTACATGGCCGCCAAGTTCCGCGCATCAACAGCCTGCTTGATCAACTCGTCCACCTGGCCCTCCACGCTCAGCGGAATACTCTCATTCGGCAACAGTCCTCGCACTTTTCTCTTGATGCTGTCCACCACGCTCTGCGGCTGCAGCCTCACCACCCCGGCATGATGATCGCCCCGCCTCGACGTCCTCTTCTCCTTTTGCAGATCCAGCGTCGGGTCGTAGATGAAGGCCTCGAGGATCGTCATGAGCGTTTCTTCCTGCTGGCGGAGGATGCTCAGCGTCAGCTCCGACGACTTGCGAAACGGGCCCTCGTACCCGTAGATGCCCATGGCCGCCACCATGTTGTGCGTGAGGCGGAACGGCACGCGCTCGGGCTTGGCAAACGTGAGCCCCTTGTCAAAGAGGCAGTTGAAGTCGACGTGGAAGATGCCGCCGTTGCCTTCCTCCAGGTTGACGTTTTCGCCGTGCCGGTCGCCCAGCCCCAGAATCGTGCCGACCATGGACATGACGGCGCACGAGCGTGTGTACTTGAGCCGCGCGGCGAACCACGCCGATGGGTTGGGAAACTGCTGGATGAACCACAGCGGGAGCATCGGTGGGAATCGGCCCAGCACATCGTCTGTAAAGAGCCGGATTTTGCTATCCGACGAGCAGGCATCCTCCATCAGCTGCTTCAACAGGTTGTAATCGGGGTAGATCTTTTGCGACGTATACAGACTCAGCAGAATGTCTCTCATCGTCTTGATGCCCGGTACCCATTCGATGATGCCACACTCCTCGTTCAGGGGCACAACCGCGTAGGTCCGGATATACAGTTGCCGCCGGCTTGACTCGGCATCTCGTTTCAGCGACCGGTTGATGATGCCGTTGAATTCCATGAGCCGCTGGTCTGTCCGGAGGTCGTCCTTGGGTTTGATCAGCAGCATGTAGCTCTTGCCATCGGACCCTCGCGCCGTCAGCCGCCTCGGTTTCGCAAGAGAACTCAGCACAAGCACATCGTCCAAGAAGCAGTCAATCGTCACCACATCCCGCGAAAACGCCTTGTGTTTCCTCACATGCTCCGAGACGGCCGGCAGCGTCGCCGTCAGGCAGCCTTCCACCGGCACCACCAGAGGACATGGCGCGCACTTGTGCTGGAAGCGCAGGTCGCGTGACAGGCTGGCATGCACAGTCTTATTGCCGGGGAAGTCGCCGTTTTGGCACGCCAGAAGAAGCTGCTCCGCCAGCCTCTCGCCCGCCCTGATGAGATACTTGAGCTCGTGCGATGTGCCCTCCGCTTTCCCGGGGATGAGTCGAAGGGCTTGTAGGATTTGCGTGCCTCGGTTTTTCCGCTCAGAGACTTGCTTCGTCGTCATGATCCCAATCAAGCTCCACAGGGCCTGTCGCGGATGGTGCTCAACGACCTTGGTGATGATCTTGATGAGGCAGTCAAACACGGCCGCATTCGGATGAGCAATTCTGGCCACGATTTGAGGCAGTGCCGTGTAGAATATGTACGCCGGTAGACGGGCAATGTACTTTTTCAGAAACTCATGTAGCATATGCAGCTGCTCCACCCGTCGTTTCAGCAGCTCTCGCGAAAGCAAGGCCTTGCCCTCCGGCGGCTTGTCTACCTGAGCACCGAGGTCCAGCCACAGAGTCAGGATCCTGGGCAGCGTCTGATACAAGTACTTTGTTCCGGAATTGAGAGATCGCATGTAGTTTTCAATAACCAGCCGCGCAATCTCCCCCGTCACGAAATTGTCGCTCTGATCATCGGCTTTGAGAGGCTTCTCCGACTCGAGGATTTTCTTGTAATGTCGTCCAAGAAAATAGTGTCCCTTTTCCCAGGTCGAATATGTCTTGGGCGGTTGCTGATATTTCTCTCGAAGCGCCCCGGCGTGAGATTGTCCTGCCGCGTCCAGCCACTTGGCCAGTAACAGTTGCGCTCGGGCGGTCAGCAACTTTTGCTGACTATTCAACTTGGTCGAACTTGTAACAAACCACGGCTCCGTCTGTGTCATAAACTTGTTCCGCTCGATGGCCCCTTGCAGCATCTGAATGGCCTTTCGGTGATGATTATCTCTCCACAGCAGTTTTGCGTTTTCGATTGTGGCCGCATCGTCGCCCAACCGTGACGCATGCAAAACCGCATTGAACGACTGATGAAGCGAGTTTGTTTTGCGAGCAAGTCTCGCACTCGACAACCAGAGTCTTGAGATATCCATGTCGGTGAAATTAGGCCTGCGAGATTCGTTAGCAGCGGTAAATAAAATTAACCACATAACCAGACAGTTTTGAAAATACGACGGAAGAGACCGGGAGAATTTTAAAAGATGAAGAAAAAAGAAAGAAACAAAGAAACAAAGAAACAAAGAGGGGCGGTACCTTGATAGTTCCATAGCAGCACGCCTGACACCAAGCAGATACTGTTTATCTCCAAAACGCCCACCGATCATCTCAAGCCGCCCATCTAACAAGGTCATGGTTTTTTGCCGGTCACGTTCGCCGTCGCTACCAACAATAGCCTCCAAGTCCGTGAGCAAATGACACTTCAGTAAGAGATCGTGCGCTGCATTTAGCGACGCGGTAACAGAAGCCGTCATCAGAGACGCTATTTTGTCTCGCATGCCTTGCATTTGCTTTTGGAAGGAACCCATAGAGCTCCGTTGATGTTTTTCGAAAGAATCCATAGAACTCTGTTGATGTAGCGAGTTGAGCAACGCAGCGATGGACATGTTGAAGTCTTGAAAAGGGTCTCCTTGATACCGAACAATAAACCTGGCAAGGCTGTCCCATCGACTTGTCGTCCATGCAGCCTCAACGGCAAATGGCATGACCCTGCTGTCGGTTGAGGGATGGGGCTGCATGCCTTCGACATGGTTGAACAGCATGTCATGCTGCCCGGCTTGCTTGAGACAATCTAGCAGATCGACTCGTACATCAGTGTTTGCTGGATTCTCCGCAAGCTGCATTTCATACCACGTCTGAGCGGCTGACCACCTTCCAGCCTTTTTATGACTCAGAATCTGTTGATTAATGTCCAGGGCTTGCAGCTGCGATGATATGCCCTCCAGGCCATCTGGCTCATCAATGTTGGCGTAAATGTTCTGCAGCCTTTCCAGCAGGCGGTCTCTTTCGCCCGGCTCTCGTTTTTGCTGCTCCATTTTCTGGGCATGGTGCTCCAGATGGAACAAAGCGCGAGCATACTCGTTGCAATCAGTTGCGCGTTGCGAAATGAGCTCCGCCGGTATGCGGTCAAGCAAACCTTGCACGCGAGCTACGCTCTCCTTGCCCTCTGCAGATAATCGCCCGACAGCCCGCTTCGCTTGGATCCATCTCATGGCGTAGTCAACGCAGCGGAAAACAACGTGGCAGAACCGCTTCATCTCCTCCCGTTCCATGTGTGAGGAAGTATCGCCCACAGGCTGGTACTCCAACACTCCAAGCAGCTCATCGAGGATTCTATCCTTGTCTTGTTTGCTGCTCTTGGAACCAAGCCAAATGTGCAACACCAAATATGGAAGCAGGAATTCGGCCATTGACAGGTCTTTGACCCGGATAACACGCTTCAGAGGCTCAAACAACATCGAGCCAAAGGAGTTTTGCCCATTTTCCAGCATATCCAGCACAAATGAGCGAAGCCAATTCCCGTATGGCTTACCAGGGCGGAATATGGGGTATTCCACATTCACAGGTTGCATGGGCGCAACCACGTAACGAGAGCTGAGGAACGGCTGTAGCACCCCACGAATATTTTCAGGTATCGCAATCCATTTCCTGTAGACACCAAGCTTTTCCGTGTTCTTTTCAGCACATGCGGCTCCGATTTCGCACCTGGCTAGTAAGGTTTGCATGGCATAAGACAGAAATCCTTGAAGCTTTGTATCCGTTGCCGACAAGAAGGAGGGTACCAGGACTTCCTGCAACAGAAACAACCCAAAATCTGTCATTTCGTCCCTGTCCTCAAAGTTGTTCAACACCACAATAGACCGTTGTTCTCTGACTGTCTCAATCTGGTTCGAGTCCAAGCATCCGATAAGCCCCATGCTCTGGACACACAAGCGAGCAATGTCCATTTGCAATCCGTTGTACCTGCACGCGCAGTCAAGTAGTGACCGTAGCAGAGTGGTGATGGCACTGTCAGGTCGTTGACTAACGGCGGACGTGTACAAAGCACTTTGGTTCTTCTTCAGATATGGTACAAGCTCCGTCAGGGCCTGGTGAACCACACCTGAGTAGTCATGAGCGACTCTTTCGGCGAAAATCTCTAGTGCCTCCTCCATGGCCAAAGACGGACGCATCACGGCGAGCTTCCTTTCCAGACCTTCAAGACCTTTGCAGCTCGCGAGTGATGGCAGTTTGCTTATGTGTACCTCCACTGCCGCCTCATGCTTCCCAAGCAGAGATAGAAGCATTTGCTTGACGACATCGGCGCTTGTAACACATAAGGAGCCCCAGTATCGGCTGACGATAAAGAATGTGGTTTCGAGAAGCGCTTCAATGTCCTCCTCCTCAAAATTGGCAAGCATAGCGGCCCAACACGACAGGCTTGCGCTGCGCAATGGTTCTTGGGCTACAGCGGCCAGTAAACAAGCTGAAATCTGCCTCTCATATTAATCAAAGAAATCAACTCGGGGCGCGTCAGGGAGTCCAAGACAAACCTGTGGCCTTGCTATCCTAGCGTGATGCATACACACGTTGATCATCTCTTCCAAGGCTCCAATATTGATTCGTTTCTCCGTGACTGAGGTTTGCAGAGAAACTGAGTCGTTTGTCACGTCTGTGAGTCTGGGCATAAGACCCAAGATATGAGGTTGCAGAAAGCGACCGATAAGATTTCCCTTCCTGCCCTTGTGTTCCTTGTTTGCGCTGAGAATTGTGTTTGCCACGAAATGCAGTGCGCGACGGACCTTGGAATCTCAGTAAATCAGTAACTTGGAAGAAGAGCGACGTCAATGCGAAGATAGCACAGATTGTAGAAAACTCACCAACGATTTTTTAACTTCATCTGCATTTACTGCCGCTTTTAGGAGCTCCAATGTCGTGACAACTGGCTCAGTTTGAAACATTTCCAGAAGTGAGACGTTGAGAAAGTTGGGAGATGCTTGATCTAGTCGAGATTTTGTGAATTCTTCAATGTTGTCCGTATCCTGAACCAACAGCAACGCCAGTGTTGATGCGAGGTTTGGCGCATCCATGATGAGATTAATTGGATCATTGTCTTGACGAGCTTCCGCAATCCTCTGAATAACATCTTGTTGCTTGTCGAGGACGAGCCAGGGCAATGCATGTGTCTGTATCAGCAGCAGGAGCTCATTGACCGATATTTGCAGTAACTCGGCCATTGCACGACTCCTTTGGGGTCGCTGGATCATGTCTTTAGTAGCCATGTAAGCAAGACTCTTCCAGAAGGGTTCAAATAGCCGTCTTGGGGTTGTGTTGCGAGCCTCTGCCAGGTTGAGGAGCTCATTGAAAGCGAAAGCTGAGACTATACTGTTGTTGTTTCCCAGATAGTCGACCAGTTGGATGAGCACTAGGTTGAGTTCTTCCTCACCTACCACCCGGCCAATTTGACCCCAAGCCATGATTCTTGTTTCCACCAAGTGTGGCTTGTCATCATCCTGTCCAGATGATGATTTCAGTAGAGCAAAAGTAATTTGCCGGTTCCGAGTCATAATCTCATGAAACTCATGCCATGATGGGCCAACTGGTTTTGGTCGCACGAATTCACTAAGGGTCCGTCCGGCGGCTATGCGCAGTTCCCTGAGTGAGCTATTCAAAGCCTGGAGACACCACTGACCGGGACCAGAATTCTCCAAATTTAAAAACGTCGGGTCTTCACAGTGCACTACGAGCCTTTTCAGAGATAACATGGCAGCAACCCTCGTTTGTCGTGATTCTGTAAAGGAGGATAGTCGAATCAGCTCTGAAAAGACGGACCGGCTGGCAACCTTGATCAGGTGAAATATTAGTCTAGGAGGATCTTCGCGATCGAAGTCACAGACAAGGCACAGATCTTTCCTCGAGCCTTCTGTCTCCTCTGTCTCCTCATCTCCCCATTTGTCATATCTGCAAGATATCCTAGACAGTAGATCTAGTGCGAGACACTGACTACTGCTGGTACATTTGATGAAGTTTTCCCTGCCAGCTGGTCAGAAAAAAAAGATTACAGCCAAATCATATTGCAGGCTTTGCTCACAGAATCACCTGTTCCCGGATCGACTGGGTATCAAGTTCCTCGTCACAATTCGTATCCAGTGCCTCATAGAGGGCCCTGACGACAATGAGCCGTGGATCTGAGTCCACCACCGTTACTTTTCGTTTCTTTTGAATGCTCTCGGAAGGAGGATTTTGATGAAAACTCAAATCAAGACTCTCAACTGACTTCGAAACTTCCTCATCTTGAAAATGTGACGGGTGGGACTCTTGGTCAAACATTCGTTCAGATGAAGCATAAATCGCTTGTCGCAAGATATTTGTACAGCGCTACAAAAAAAATCATTAGTTTTAGTTACGGACTCCTCTCTCTTTTGTTTTCGTTTTCTTAAGGGCAGCAGCCATGTCCAGTTGTACTTGCCCATATATCCGTTCCCTTTCCAATTTCTGGGTGTTGGGATGAAAGCAACGATAATTCTTGTAAAAGCTTCGAAGCCGCCATTCGTCCGATGGAGTATGATTCCAACGCAGCACCAGCTATGTCAAGAAGTGCCAGGCAATATACGCGTATCGCCTTCTTGCCTTCGTCGCTGCTCTGCACCAGGTCCTCGGGGAACGAAACCATTTCGGTACAAAGCAATATCAGTAGAGCATGTGACTTGTTTTTGAACCTTGATGCGCCATCCTTGTCCTGCTCCATGCCGCGAGAAATTTCCAGAATCGTCTCAATAATCGCAATGGGTGAGGTGGGATCGGTTACGTGCCAGCGCTTTTGCGCATTTCGCAGATCGAGCCACGCATCCAACAACCAAGTCATCGTCTGTGGAAATACAGCCATGCTACAAAACGTCGAGCCTTGGCACACTGTCGGATAAGCAATCACCTTGGCCAAGCTTGATGTTTGTCGGACTGCCTGTGACGGGGAAGAAATCTCGTATGACAGCGCCGCAGCATTCGCGACATGCCCGCCCAGAATCTGCCCGAGAGCGAACTGAAATGGAAGGTGAATCGACGGAAAGGACTTGGAGTCGGCTGGATTGAGCGCCGGGTTCTGTAGTTCATCAACAACAGCTGTACCAAGAGTTAGAAAGGACAAGGACAATATGGCAAGGTGCGTAAGAGCGTGACTTGTTTATTCTTACCAGCAACGCAAGTTCGCAGATACATAACGAAAGCCGGGCCCATTGACCAGAGCTCGTCCACCCGTGCTATAATCAGGAAAAGATACTGCAAAAATCCCTCAATGGAGCCCTCAAGTTCTCGGAATAGGTCAAGTCCAAGAAATCTAAGTAGGTATGGAAGCAGCCACACCCAGAGTGGTTCCTCACCTCTGTAGACTAATGCTTGGGAACCAGGCTTGTACATGAGAACAGAGGGTGTTTCTTTGATAGTAAATCTCAGGAAATTGATCGCCTTGATGAGTTCAGCGTGTACATGCGCTCTGTTCACGAATGGGTCGTCCAACTTAATGCCGTCCAAAGCCACACGGCAGTACACATATATGAGCATGTGATTGTGCTCAACTCGATCCGCTTGCGAGACAAGAATCTCTGGGCGGTCTTTTACTCTTTGAATTAATGCAAAAAGACCTTTGAGCTCATTGTTCTCGTCTGATCGAGAGGATCTTGCAGAAGTTGAGATATTCTCAACGAGCTGCGCGGCCAGGGTTGATGGTGGGAGTCCATCTCCCGGTTGGCCGACACCACCATGTCGGGCGAGCGAAGCCGCATTGCTGCGGTGATTCTGTGCCATCGCTCAACTGGCATTGTGTGGCGACGGCATCTGAAACTATTCCCACGGGTGGACGGAAATGTTGTCTTGAAGAGTGCGATCATCCTGTGGGAAACGCGATTGCACAGGCGAGACGAGACAAGATGGAGATTGACGCGTGCTCACGTGACAATTGACGAACCACTTTTGGCCCGAGTTGGCCGAAAGTCAAAGCCGAGCATGAAAATCGTACTGAATTATGTCCTCTCGTTCATATGTCACTATGCTACATCGTAAAAATGAAGGACCCGCCTCATTGAGTCATGAAACCAAGTTCCGACCTCGTTTCCGTACAAAATTGCCAGCCTATGAATCGCCACCAGAGAAAAGAAGAAGAAAAAGAGAGAGAAGAGAGAAATATGGAAATACAGAAAAACAGAAAAAAGAGGAAAAAGAAAAAAGAAAAAAGAAAAAAGAAAAAAGAAAAAAGAAAAAAGAAAAAAGAAAAAAGAAAAAAGAAAAAAAGCACGCCTCACAAACGCCATGTACAACATACTAATTCCTTCCAATCGTTATTCAGATAAACCCCTTGGTCAAGCTCGGCGCCCTGTTAATGCTGCTTGTTCTGTTCATGTCAGAGTTTTCGAGCCGGTTGCGTATGCTGCCAACGACCGAGCCTTTTTCCGATCGAAGTCCCTTCCAACCCTCGAGCTCTTTTTCTAAGCGGAGCGCCTTCTCCTTCTCTTCTCGAAGTTCTCGTTCTGCACGTCTAGCTGACAATTGAGTCGTGGATTCTGAAGCTTGGAGTTCGTCAATCGTTTTTAACAGCTTATCAACCTTGTCACGCATTCGGGTCACATCTTCCGCCAGCTGCGTGTTTTGCTTCTCTTTGCGTTCAATTTGTGACTGAAGATCTTTCACGGTACGGTCTATGTTTCTATTTGACCGTTGTGATTTCGATCGCGCTGTTTCATGATCCTCGAGTTGAGTTTCGAGCTGTAGCGGCGGAAAGGGGGGGATTGTGGTGGTCAGTAATTTGGTTCATCTTATAACGTAGGCACGATAATGCAAGACTCACCTCTTGGATACGTTTGTGAAGGAACTTGATGTCCTGGCTAGGGCTCGAGAAGCCCTTAGTCTCAAAATCAATCAGTTTGAGCTGAGCTTCATTGAGGCTTTTCTCGAGGGTAGCCTTCTTCTTCTGAAGTTCCGTGCTTGCCTCACGCTCCGCTGCGATTTCTTTTTGAATGTCAGATACCAGGGCTTCGGCCCGTCTCATCTTTTCAATGGCAGCGGCGGCAACATCCTCCTGTTGGGCCAGGCTGGCCTTGAGATCCAAGACTTCCTTGTCCATGGTCGCAGCATCTCGGAGGGATGGATTCTCGCCCTTGACCAACTCTTCCAAGCCATTCTTTGCCTCTTCGAGGCGAGCTTCGATACTACGCTTCTCTCTCAGAAGTAAATCGCGCTCGGATGTGACCTCGTCAACAGACGCTCGCAAGGCTCGAACCTGAGACAGAAGTGACACAACCTTGCCTTGTGCTTCATTGTGTGCTGCCACAGCTTCATCTCGGGAAGCAGCAACATCAGCAAGCGTAGATTCTAGACGCGACTTTTCTTTGGCCCATGTCGAGCTGTTCAAGACCTCATCATCCCATTTAGAACGGAGTTCGTCAAGCTCTTCACGAAGCCGTGCAATCTCGGCTTGTTTATAGAGCTTTTCTTCGCGAGCCAAATCGAGTTCTTTGGTCAGTGTAGTAAATTCTGCCTGATACTTCTTCCGAGTCTGCTCCATACTTGATTCCTTGTCCTCAATGTCCATGGCACGCTGGCTTCGATAATCCTCAAGCTCATGCTGAAGACGTTTCTTAGCTTGAGTAATCGACTCAAGATCTGTAGAAATATCTTCGACGCGTTCCTCGAGACGTTGATTCTGGCGTTGCAAGTCTTCTATCATAGCGTCCGTCTTTTGACGCTCTGCCATGATCTCGCTACACATATCTTCTGACTCTTTTGCCTGGGATTTGGCAAACTGCTCGGCGCGGTTCGCCTTGAGTACTGCAATCTCAGCCTGCTCAAGCTTGCTGAAGTACTCGTCCGCTCGGCTCTTGTAAGTCTCGAGACCGGCCGTCACGTCAGCGAGTTTTGACGTTTCCGCATCGAGTCGAATCTGAAGCTCCGTGTAATCTTGCAGTAGCTGGCTACGACTTTGCGCCTCTTGTTCTCGGGCCATTGTCATTTCTTGCAGATCCGACTTTGAATCACGCAGCTCGACTTCCAACTTGGCTCTTTCATGGCGCATCTTGTCGAAATGAGACTTGACGTCAGTCAGCTCGGCGACAGCATCTTTGTGGCTACGCAACAGAACACGACGTGATTCTTCCTGGCTGTTAAAAACATCGAGAATTTCCTCATGAGATCTTGCTTGAATATCCCGCAATGAGAGCTCGCCAGTGCGAATGCTCTTTTCCAAGGCTGAAACCTTCTTGTTTGAGTCGTCCAGCATATCCTGTAGCCTGCTATTGGCCTTTTCCAGCTTTTGCATGCGACGCGCAGAGGGGCTCTCGTCGGCGGGGATATCTGGCAATCGACTACCTCGGTCCAGCTGACTTTGGAGATGGCGATTTTGCATCTGCGAAATCTGAAGCTGGTTCTGGAGTTCTTCAACCTCGGCTTTCAAGTCCATACGATTGTTGACGGCCAATGAATCTACCGTCTTGTCAGACTTGCCAGTGTCATGCAACTCGACGATATCTTGACCGCCCTTCTTTGGCGTCGAAGTGTTGGAAAAGCCGCGCGGAATCATCTTAGCACCTCGTCTCTGGGTAGGTGAGCCATTAAAGGGCGCTTCGTTGAGCTGAATTTCCTCCAATTTTGGTCGACTCGGGCTCTCATTCCGCGCGGCGGCTCGAAGTTCTGCAAGCTGACTCTCCGCGTTGGCTCTGGCCGCCGACTGAACCCGAAGATTTTGCTGCAGTTCTTCCATTTTCCGCACCAAATCGAAGTTCTTGATAAGTGCTCTTTGTTTGCTGTCCTCTGATGGTGGAGGGATACGGAGGTCTGGATCAACAGTTCGCAGGGCATTAAGCATCTGCGATCGTAGGTCCTGTAATTCTTGGTCCCTAGCATCCAAAGTAGCCTGCAAAGTACGAGTCGTTGCTTGCGACTGCGTGCGTAACTGTCTCTCGGACTCGATTGTTCTATTGGCCTCGGCAAGCTTGACGGTGAAATTTGAGGAAGCTTTTTCCGCGTTTCTGCTCGCCTGAACTTCTCTGGCTACTTCATGACTGAGATCCTCGAGATTGAGCTGAAGCTTTTCCGTCTTCTTCTCCAGAGACGCGACTGTAACCTGAGCCTCGCCAAGCTGCTTATTCAGGTTGGCGTTCTGCTCTTCCAGTCTGGATTTCTCTTTTTGCAAGCTGATGATTTGTCCGCGTGATGCTTCGTTGGCCCTCGAAGTCGATCTCGCAATTTCGAGTCCCTTTTGTTGTAGCTTGTTCAGGAGCGATTTGTTATCATTCTCCGAAGCTGCCAGCCGACTCTTCACCGTGTTAAGCTCCCGCTCCATCCTTTCCTTGACTTGGTCATTCTTTAAGCCAAATTCGCCAGATGACGCAATCAATTTGTTGAGATGTTCGATTTGATGATTAAGTTTGGTGCACTCGTCTTCAAACCATCGTAGTCGATCGTGAGCAGCATCCAGATCTTTCCGTAGACTATCTTCCCTTTCTCTAGCCATTTTTGAGGCTTGACGTTCTCCAGAAATCTCAGCTTGCAAGCGGGCTTCTTCAGCTTGCTGCTTTTCGCATCGAAGTCTTCGAATTTCATCCCGAGCCTCGTCTCGCTCTTTCTCTACGGCTGTCCGAGCCTCCATCGTCCTTCTCAGAGTGTCCTGCTGGACGTAGAGCTCTTTTTCAATGACGATTTTGGACTCATTCAAAGTATCATACTCCTCCTTGAGAGATTTGTACTTGTGCTCGCCCAGTAACAAAACGTCATCTCGAGATTGACGTTCTCTACTCAAGTCCATTTGAGCGTTGTAGAGCTCCTCCTTCAGATCCTTAATTTGCGCTTCAAGAAGTGATCGGTTCTTGTCTGCTTGTGCATCATCTGAAAGCCGAGCAGCAAGTAAGGACTTGGCTTCATCAGCTTCGCGTTCAAGTTGAGACTGCTTTGATCTCATAGCGTCCAACTCGGCCTGAACGTCACGGGATTTGGTCAAGATCTTGTTCTTTTCTTCCAACAAGACCTTCTTCTGATCTTCCAAAGTCCGACGCTCCGTCTCAAACTTTCGTTTGTCACTACGAAGCAGAGCTAGTTCACTTTCTTTGCTTCTCACTAGATCTTCGTAGTCTGTCGAGGTCTTGGAAAGCTGAGAGAGCTGCTGTTTGATGTTCTTGTTCTCCTTGCTAAGCCGAGACTCCAGCAGCTTGGCCGCGTCTACTTCCTTTTGAGCGTCGCGGAGTTTGACTTGGGTGTCCTGGTCAATTTGAAGCAGCTTGGCCTCCAAATCTTGCGCTTTTCGATCCCTCATGCTCAGTTGGCTTTGAAGCACCTTTATCTCATCAGCAAGAGCAGTTTCCTGCTTGCTTCGCTCGGATTGCTTCTGAGAAATCTCTCTTACGGCCCCTTCAAGCTCCAAGCATTTGTCCGACAGCTTGCTTTTTTCTTCCTCCAATTTTGCAATCAGTGACGCTGCCTGTTCAAGCTGGAGCCTCAACTTCTCAACATCCTCTTCGGCTCGGCGTTTGGCTTCCATTAGGTCATCCAGTTGATCTTCAAGCCTCTCCTGGTCGTCAATAGCGCCAGCAAGCTTCTCTTCAAGCTCCGCTTCGCGATTCTGAAGGCGTTTGAAAATTTCTTCTTTATCTAAAGCGAGAGCTCGCTCACTCTCCAGGGTTTGCTGGATACGCAGCATCTCTGCATGGGTATTGCGACGATCGTCCTCCAGTTTCTCACGTTGTTCGGAATCAATCTGCAACTTTTCGCTCAATTGCTTGATCAGAAGGTCTCTCTTCTTTACTTCAGTAGCAGTGCGAGTGGCTCCTAGTAAGGGTTTCATCTTCACGATAAGCTGCCACCATGGATTCTCAACAAGATTCAGGTATACATTGAAGTTTCTCTGAATGATCCTGGTGGCCTCTGTACGGAAAAGCCTCTTGTAAGCTGCTCGTCTTTGGGTAAAGCCCCTGGCTACCGATTGGAATCGAGTCATAACTTCCGTGATCAACGCGTCCCGCTGCTCCTCGAGCTCTGCCAAAACGCCCGCCCGGAAGAAAACCTTCGTGATTCCCACGCGATATAGTGTTTTGTCCAGGCCAAGTTTGTCCAACATGATGCTTGCAGCTGCTTGGCCCTCCAGGTATCCAGTAGGCATATTGGAGCAAAGCACTTCATATCGCTGGCGAAACTCGGCGAAAAAAAGTCTGTTGGGGAAGCCTGTTCGCGCTATTCGAATTCCTTCAAGAACACCATTGCAGCGCAGCTGATCAAGTACAAGAAGGCTGTTAAATTGCTTTGGCCGTTTCTTGTGGTTGGGAAGAATACATCTAACAAAATGAGGGTGCGTCGAATGGAGCTGATTCATGAGGCTGTGCAGTTGTTCCTTGTGTCTCTGAGCAACGGTACGAAAAAGCCCCTTCTTCACGCGGCTTCGACTCCCTCCGTGTTCCTCATCTGTGTCAGCACAGTCGGCAAAAAGCTCACTGACATGTCGATTGGACGATGAAGCAAGAAGTCTTGTGATATTATCATTCAAGGGGTCCTTGTTCTTCTCAAGCCAACCTTCTGTGGAATATTCTACTTCAGCAGCGTAATGTGTGAGAAGGAATCCTTGACCGAGGCGAGAGGGCCGATATTTTGCTGACTTCTTGTCCCAAAGCGAATGCAGCTTCTCGGTAAAAGACTTGTCTGTGGCTTTTGGCATGACGCAGTCTTCATCGAGACAAGAGAAGATGCCAATCGGGTTGGGTAATTCGATAAGATCGATAGTCGGCTGCAAATCTCGGCCAAAATCTATGAATTGCCATTCTATTTTTTCTCGAGCGTACTCTTCTTGCTCAAGAACGAACATGTGGTGATTGAAGAACTGCTGGAGCTTTTCGTTGGTGTAGTTAATACAGAGCTGTTCAAAGCTATTCTCTTCGAAGATTTCGAATCCAGCGATATCCAGAACGCCAATGAAATGAGAGTCGTCAAGTCCCATGCCAGACCTGTCAAGCTTTCGGTTGATTCGGGAGACGAGATCTCCGAAGCCACGTTCGTAAATACCCTTTGACAGGGCATCCAGGCTCAGACGAACTTGTTCTGGTGTTTGGACCTTCTCAACCCATTCCTTTCCGGCTTTGACTTTGGGATGTAGAAGGCCTTGAATAAAGGGCTCCAAGGAGACGCCGAGGAGCTTGCAAACAGTCGCTGCCTGTTGTCTTGATTCAGGAGTCAGCCGTGCCTGGTCAGCAGTCCGACTTTCTTGAACAACTTCTATGTTGCCCAAATGAAGTACTGCTGCGATTGTGCGGAAAACAGAGAGCTGCTCGTCGTCGGAGAATCCCATGACACCAAAAGCTTCCATCAGCGAGTCCCATTCTTCCTTATCGGAGACACCCACAATACTGTCGTGGCCGTTTCTCGTATAGGCAAAATGCTGAGTGTCCAGACCGTTTAAAAGCAGTTCTGTTTTCATTTGAGCATCAGCTCCTTTTAGGAGCTGATAGAAAATATGGTAATTGCGCTCGTGTGGGTTGATCCGTACAACTCGTGACTTTTCGAGGAGGTACCAATCGATGAAGGCACCAGCAATAGCACCACTTCTGTTGAATTCGATGCGAATGAATTTTCCGAATCGAGAGGAGTTGTGATTACGGACAGTCTGAGCATTGCCGAAAGCTTCCAGGATGGGGTTGGCGCGAAGAATTTGCTGCGAGAGATTGGTATGCTGAGATCGGCTTCGTGTAGCTACTTCTGACGGTGCGACGGCTGCCAGGTATTGAATGACTTTCTTGGTATTTTCGGTTTTACCGGCGCCTGATTCGCCAGTTACCAAAATACTCTGATTTCGGCCTTCCTCAACCAGATTGCGAAATGCTTCATCAGCCATGGCAAAGATGTGAGGCTTTGTGTCTTCCCGACTCCGCCCTTTATACATGTTTATGTACTCGTTGGTGTAGATGGGCAAGGGACAGTAAGGGTTCACAGTCACGAGGAAGAGTCCGGAGTACGTGTATATCAGATCTGACTGATACCTCGTCTGGAGGTTGTGGACAACCGAGGCCTCGTTCAAATGAGTCAACTCGGCCATGTCGTTTGCCTTGTCGAATTTCGCAGGGTTGACCTTATCGACACTTTCGGCATCAAATTCTCGTTGCTATTTGAAGACCATTAGCTGCCGTGATTGTGCAAGTGGGCGAAGAAGCAACTAACTGTTCCATCGTCCGTCTGAACCAAAATTCGATTGTTTCCCAGCTCTGCGACAACCCAGCCCTTCACAAAGGCATTCTGGGGATCCTGCAGCCACACATATCTTTTACCCGAAAAATCATTTTCCCCCTCAATGCCCTTCACAACATTGAGCTCGCGCCTCATCTCGTCCGATTTGATGAAGGAGGGTGCAAAGGTACTTGAGCTTGGCGTTCCATTTCTAGAATGGTTTCTAAAATGCCGCACAGCACTTCCAGGCGCATTGATTGGGGTGCCAAATGAGTTGATCGATTGTGAACGGCCGTGGGGGGTCGGTGTTGATGCAGCAGCGACGGGTGACGAAAAGAGAGCGGACTTGGGTCGGCTAGAATTAGGAGTAGCTGGTGAGGGTGAGGGTGAGACGGATCCTGTTCGAACGAAGGGATTGCTACGGCGCTGTGCCGAGCCACTCGGATTGAAAGCCATGACTCTGGCTGGATGCGAGCATCAAGCGCGGCTTCGTGATGCGCTACGGTGACAGTTGGTGATCCAGGCCCGTCATGTGTGTAAACAAAAAGCGGATTTGATCGTATGGAAAGATGGGACACAACCCTTCCGCGTGCAATGGGTTGAACGAGATCGGGTGCAAATAAGAAAAGGACGGGAAGCACCAGTGCTCCTCAATGAGCAGTTCCAAATTGCTGGAAGGAAATGCCATAGAGAAGCCTCAACTGACTTCTTGTTCGACGTGCAACCGCGTGACGGCCCGGCTTGGACATTATTTGACTGCCACCGACGACCGCCCTCCGTTGCCGGGGAGCGGGCCCCTGCAAAGTAAACACAGGACAGCTCCCACGTGACTATCGCGGACATCCTTAGACGCTAGACCAGTATAGGACTAGCGCATCGTTTTGCCCTCCCGCCGCAATCCAAATGCAAACGCTCCAAAATTAATCATCCATCCCGCGTTTTATCCTGTTTCGCTGAGACTCACCACGGGTTGCGCGACGATCCGTAGTTCTGCATTCGCCATTTCCCAACAAGCTGCATTTACAATTGATCGCGTCACATAGCACGTTCTTGCTTCCTGTTCTTATTCTTGTTTCTTTTTCCGCTCTCATTCTCCCAACTGATTTTCGACGATCAAAAAGGGGCTGGTCGCCTTTCGAACGTCTCATATCGAGATATCTTGCCCATTTCGATATTCCTTCCACCTGCCCAGACGCCACCAAGCTGTGTTGAGACCACGAGATACCGACTTCTTTTGCAAACAAGGTCGGATTGTTCTGCTGCCAAATTACTTCTCTAGTCAATCTTGGACAATTGGAGCCTCAAATGCTACATTCTAGCAAAACTCGAGCAAAAGATGAACAAACCAGGATACGTTTTCGCGTCGCCTCATGGCTGTAATCCGCACCAAAGTTCTATCAACACCGCGCAGTCGTCGAGAGACTCCGTCACGTACCAGCCGAATGGAAACTCTTGTGCCTCATTTGGTGAGCAGAATGCTGTGGCTCTCAGCTACGGACACAGCATGATACCCGGTTTGGGCCTAGGAGCAGCAAATAGATTGGCACACACCACCTGGACAGTGCCCAACGAATATGCTGCTGGTTTCCAAGCGCGGTCGCACAATGCGGCTTCAATTACTCAAATACAGCCGACGGTGCAAACCCGCCATGCCTCAGTCAAGATCCCTGGCCTCAACGGAGGACGCGACGACGTCTCCGAGGATGGTGAGGTAAACGAAAACGGTGGAATCGAAGATGTGTATGAACCCGCCGACTCTCATCAGCAACATACAGCTGTGGGGCGAATACAAGAGCAAATCTGGACGGCAGCATCACGCGCGCCCGACGACACGTCTCAGCAACTCTCCAACGATCGCGACGGTTCGTACTCTCCGCGCCTGTCGCCTCAGGAACTGCTGCAGTCGAATCATCGTGCACTACAGGGATCAGCGACTTTGTCGCATGAGAAAGATCAGTCGGGTCACTCACGATTAGAGGATGCAAAGAATCAGGCAAAGGATGCCATCCTTAACTTGTGGCCATTGGACGTTCGATTTCATAACTTTCTTGCCGAAGGCATTGACAAGGCCCTTCTCAAGTCCCTGTTTCAGGACCTGGGGCTCAACACTGATGAGCCACCTCAGACATATGGACCAGCCAATACTACAACTGCGGCTGTGGTGGCGGATAAGTGTGAGGCACCAGTGCAAACTGCTGAAGCAACGCCGCTCGAAGAGTCTATACCCGCCGCAAAGGACAAATCCGAGGCGCGAAAGGATCGTATAGCGCGTCTTCTTGCGGCCAAGGGTTCAAAACCCAGCGTTCAGACAAATTCTGCATCCCAACCCCAGAACTCCGTGTCATTAGGATCTGATCAGAAAGAGGCGCAGGCCCAGAAAGAGGCGCAGGCCCAGAAAGAGACGCTGGCGCAAACGCAGACAGAGACACAGATGCAGATCGAGATGGAGATACAGACGCAACCGCAACCCAAGGCTCAGAAACAGACGCGGACTGAGACGCCGATCGAGATGCAGACCGAGACGCAGACCAAGGCGCAGACCAAGGCGCAGACCGAGACGCAGACCGAGACGCAGACCAAGGCGCAAACTAAGACGCAGAAGCAGGCAACTAAGGGCGCCAAATCGTCAATGTCGCAAATAGAAAAGTCGAAGCTGATTCAGGAGAAGCTAGCTGCGTTGAAAAGGGCGCGCGAAATGCCCCAGAGACTAAAGGCCGTACAAACTGAAAGCAGTGACTCGGGACAAAACGATACATCTTTGGAGGCGTTAAGGACCGCAAATGCAGCTGGGCGTTCGGAATCAATACCAGGGCTGTCCTTGTCTCCTATCAAAAGAACCTCGGAATCTAGTGAGGCAACTGCAGAGCCGAGCTCAACCCTTCAGGTTGCTGTTTCTCAAAAGACCGGTTTCTCAACACCCTTTGATCAGATTCCAGCGTCTCGTCCTTTCTTGATAGACGTCAGCGAGGAGGAAGAGGACGAAGGCGAAGAAATGGAAATAGATTCGCCTGTTCAAGCGGCAACTTCTCCGAGTATGCTTGGAACACCAGTACAGCACGATGCGTTGTTAGACGACTCCTTTGCCCCGTCGGAATCGTCTCTAAGTCGTCGGGCACAAAGTCCAGCGATGGTGTCTATGCCATTACGCAGCGCCAGCAGAAACAAAAGCGGTGATTTGGAGAGCATGAATAAAAAAATTGAGGAAATGAAGCAGAAGATTGCTGAGGCTGAGGCCCGTAAGAAGGCCAAAAGCTCACGACAAGGCTCTCCTGCCCTTTCTCAGCGCCACGATAGTTCTCTCGAAGATAATTGCGAAATAGCTCCTCGTCAAACGGTGCCTGTAAAGCCATTCTACGGCGATGTGGGTTTGACGTCTACACCTAGTCTGAGTCCAAGCCAAAGACGACGGTCACGCTCGCGGGTCGCGAGTGAACGGTTGCCATTGCTGGAAGCCCGACGCAGGGAGCAACTTGAGAAGCTGAGGGACCTTCAATCCGAAGTCGCCAGGATCGAAAGGGAGCTGGAGAAAGACAAGTTGGAGCAGGAGCGGCTAGAGGAGGAACTCATGTGTTCCCACTCCGACAAGGATGAAGAAGACCTTTTTCCGCCAGCAGAACAGGCTTTGTCTGCTGAAGTTGCCCAAATGCCTCAGCTTTACGACAAAATGGACGTTGCGGAAGAGTCGTCATTGCCCAAAACTACCGACGAGGGGCAAGAGAACATGCTTGTTGAGCAGGAACAGCAAACTCAAAGGCCAGGCGAATTGTCAGCTGTTGATGTCCCTACCTCTAATGATGTTGCAGCTGTCGCAAACAACGAGGGCAGTCGTGCCGTGGCAAATCTCAGCGTCAGCGGTTTGACGGCAACAAGTTTCGGCGAAGATGAAAACGCGGCCAGCCATGGATCGACCTCAAGCAACATGGACACATCACAATCTGATGGCGCACCACCACCCGATGCGCAAGTGAATGACGAGGACGTTGCCATGGAGGATACCGGTTACTCGGCAGACGAAGACGTGGAAGAGGATTCTGAAGATGACTATGAGCCTCCAGATGTCACCCAAACATTATTGCCCGCCGACGACGAACCGGTACTGCCAGAAAGGCCGTCTTCACTATCGAAAGACGATGGTGGTCTTTTAGCGGTGGAGAAAGCCATGGCTGCAACTGGCTCGTCGGCGGCAGCCGATGACCGGAAATCGAGTCCGCATCTTTCCCAGGCCTCGGTTTCTGGTGAATCTACTTTGCCAAGTACTTCGTCGACGAGTTTCGTTCCTTATGAGACGCCGCTCCAGTATTTCCATGCGTATCGATTTCATCCCTCGTTCAACCAGTCTGTTGCTGGTGGGTTGCGCTCATTAACATACAGCAATAAGATTGATGTGAAAAAGGAGTTGTGTCCCGACGAGCTAGCCGGACAGGCGTGTCCCAGAGGCCGCGATTGCGACTACCAACACTTTGATACTATACAAGCTCCCGGTACGTAATCAGAATCCCTGTATGGCTAATTGCAATACAAACAAGAAGAAGAAGACGAAGAAAAGAAAAGAGCGAAGCAGCATAGCCAGCTCGAGGTGGGCACTGACAACCCCCACTGGACAGATGATCAGATCCTGCTCCAACTCGGGGCTGCTGAACACTACGACGACCCGCAGCGAGACAAGTACATCAGCGGGTTGAAGCAGCTTCTGACCGACTTTCGCAATCGGAAAGTCAGAGACTTTCAGGTCATAAGCCAAGGCATCGTTGACTACAGAGCTCAATTCCTTGGCGACAAGACCAAGATCCTCCCGCTGGGTCATATTACACTTTAATAGCAAACGAATTCAAAGACCCAAAGCTTATGCAGAAAAGACAAGCAAGCAAAGCGACAGCTGCCAATTTTATATTTTATATTTCTTCATCAAATTCATCTACCACATACACATTGTAAGCTACACCCAATTCAATGGCACGTCTGCCGAAATTTCATGTCCCACTCATTCTTTGCTACACCTGACCATGGGGCCATGGCGCACAAGATTAAGAGAAGCTCGAATTTACCATTCTTCTTTGATTTTTTATTTACTCTTTCCCTTGTTATTTCGTTATATATGGCGCTCATGGCGGGTGTACAAAGGTCTGTTTGGAATCGCGCGTTACATGCATCCTTCATGGCGTTATTTTGGGGTCACGAAACTTGACGATACCCTGTCCTCCCCTCCCCTCTTCTCCCCTCTCCACCTCCAAGTCAAATGTCGTCGCTCCTAGCAAGTATTACTTCTTGTCCGACATCACCGTGGCCAAAAACCATGATTGTGTGTTTGTTTTTTTCCATCGTTTTCTACGTGCACGTAAGTCTTACAACAGCGGCCGCGTGTTTTGAATTCTGGCGACGTTTCCCATTTATTTTTGCCAAGCAAAAGAGAAACGAGCTCTTTTTACATTCCCTTTCTGTACCCTCGGGAACAACGCGTGGAGAGTTGTGAACTGCTCTGGCGAGACTCGAGTGGTGAGGCGGCAGGGGGCGGCAGGGGACGGCATGGCACGGTTCTCAATTCAGGACCAACAGAGGCGTGCGTAGCCTTGTGCCTTGTTTGCTGTGGTGGAAGGACCTCCCGGTCGGGTTTCAGCAGTAGAGATGAAGATATAACCTAGGATTATTTTTAATACATGTTTCTCTTTCGGGGCGTTGCTTGGTCGTTTCAAGTTCAGGGCGTCATATCAAGGCGTTTGCGTTTGCTCTTGTTTCCATTCCGGAATAGTTTCTGTTGATAGTATCGTGTATGTAAGGCTTCGGTTCTAATTCCTCGTAAATCCATCGACAAGCAGTAGCATTGAGGTCTATTCATGAATCATGCACGTTCCATATCACATGTGCTGTCGCCAAAGTGCATTCGATGCTCTATGTAAACACGCCATCTACGTAACAATGCGCTGTCATGTCAAATGCATTCTATAGAAACCCTGGACAAACCTTGTCCGCCAGTCCATGTAATCAATCACGCTCCCTGCGCTGCAGTAAAGTCGACCCGAAGGAAATAAAAATCCACGATAAAAGGAAATGAAAATACATAAAAACCAAAAAACGCCACTGTTATGTTCGCGTCATGATGGTCAAGTCCAAAAAAAAAAGAAAAGAAAAAGAAAAGAAAAAGAAGGAGGACCAAAGGGGGTGGGCATGCCTTTAACAGAAAGCCCCTTTTTGTACAGACTGTACTGGAGTCTGAAACGAAAACAGTGTTTCTTTTTTCTTTTTCTTTTTTTTTTTTTGTCTTCCTCTTGTTTTCTTTTTTTCTTTTTTTTTTTTTTTGTTTCTCTGTTTCTTTCTCTTCTGCGTA
>SRPW01000420.1:0-22066 GCA_018360225.1 Claviceps pusilla | reverse complement strand
CTGGCAGTTTATGCCGCTTTATACGCAGTGGTGTGTATACTTGCCCTCTACACACAAGTACACCACCGTCAGGCCGTACCAAGCATGCCCGTCGTACCCCTTGAGAGTCTCGATGAGACGCTGTGATTCGCCGTCAATCTCAAAGATCTTGATGGTTCGGTCGCTGGAGCACGTCGCGAGCTTTCGGCCGTAGTAGTCCAAGACGGCATCATGCTATAGTCGACGCAGTCAGTCGAAGGGTGCACTTTGGGAAGTTCTTGTGTGCCGTGGCGACGGGCAGGCATAATCCGCTCCGCCAGCTAAAGTCCAGTGGGACTGGCGGGACTCGCGAGATGGAGATGGTGGCTCGAAAGAGGGCCTCACGTACAATCATATCATCATGGCCAGAGTTGGAAATGACTTGCGCCGCCTGCAGGGGGAGGAAAGAAATGTTAGTCAAGACCATGTCTCGTGCTCCCATTGCTGCTTGGCTAGCAGAGGTTCAGAGCTTTTCTGCTGTGCAAAGCTTTTTGAGGCGGGCACGATGAGCCTGGCGAATCGTACCATGATGGGAAAGGCCGCGTGTCGATTTGTCGGCGCCAAGAGGATGATATGAAGTCAAAGGTGGGATGGGCGGCGGCGGGAATCGCGTTGAGGCAAGAAAGGACACGAGGCTTTGGGAGCGAATTGGCGAGCGGCGCAGGACCTGCCTTGAATGGCTCCCGCCGGCCTGCCTGGCTGCCAACTGTCACCAGGCAGCTGGAAGTGGGGGCATGTGGTGGTCAGCGACACGTGATCTGGACGTGAGTGGGGCACCAGACAACAGTGTGAGGGCACTTCATATGTTGTAGGATTGTTGATCCCCCCATCGTGCGATAGTAGGGATGCTAAGCTATCTAGCTATCCTATGTCACATCACGTGACAGTTGCCGCTAATTTAAAAAATAATGCCCCTATTATATTACTATTTCAAAATAAATTTTAATCTAAAGAATTTCCTATTATAACTATTGCTATTATCCTAACTATATATATCATTTATGCATTTATACTATTATTAGTAGTATCTTATTAAAAATATTAATTGTATAATATCTATAATTCAGAATCCTATATAATAGCTTTAACTAGGGGTTCCCCTAATCTAGTAAGATATACTGCTATTCTATAGAGATTAGCCTCTATAGCTGTGATTTTAGTTATTATTAAGGTTAACTATCTTTATTATATATTAAATGTGTTTAGATTCGCTGTTATTATTACACCTACTACTATTTATTATAGGAGATTTATCTATATAAACAATACCTCTATCTATATATAAATTACCTTAGTATTAGCCTCTAATGCCTTTATAATTGCTATTATTTAATCCACTAATATGGTTTTAAGTTTACGCCTTTCTTATAATCTTTTGCTTCCTCTAATATTATCTTTATTATCTTATATTTTATTAGCTAGATTAAATAACATTAATACTTTAGGTTTTAGAATCTATAATAGCTTAGGCGTAAAAGGATTAGTTACATTTACCTTTAGTTTCTATGTAGATTCTAACATTATATTAGTTAGTTTCTTAATGTTATATATAATTAGTTTACTATAATAGAAATTGTTTAATCTAGCCTTTAGTCCTAAGTATAGTTTAGGTAGTAATTATATTAGCTTATCTATAAAGTTATCCGTTATGTCTATATAGGATTTTAATGTAGCGCAAATAGATTATCCCTAAATAGCTCTAGCTAATACTAATTATATAAAGATACGCTATTATAAATTAAATAGCCTATTTAAAGTTTTAAGCAACTTATAATTCGCATAGGTAATAGTAGTTAGTTTAAAATTTAAGTTTTTTATAATAAAGTCTTTAGATATAAATTCTTTACAAACTACATTAAAGAAAAGTAGCTAGTAGTCTATTAATATAAAATCAATAATTAGTTAGTAGAGAGTTGCCTAATTATCATTATTGCCTAAGTATTGCTATATAGCCTTAATCTAATCTTACAATAACACCGTTATTATTAATATTAGTATGTAGCTAGCCTTAAAGTTAGAAAATAAATTTATAATAAAGAAGTAAAAGAATAAAAAAATAGAAAATTTAAGGGGAGGATAATATATAATATATAATTTTTAGGCAATATATAAAGTAAAAAGGAAGTAATATATATTAAGCAATTATTATTATTAGCTACCTATAACTGCCAATAGCTAGCAACTCACATTCTATTATTATAATGCCTTTTCGCTATTAGTAAGCTTAATTAGTGCTGTAATTGTTATCTATTAATTATAAAGTAGTGCTAAATTATTAAATATAACTAAATATCTTATAACATTATTATGCTTAGTTTCTACTATTATTCTATAAACTTTATAAGTTACTAATCACATAGGCACTATAAGTTCTACACTACAATTATAGATATTATTAATAAACAGTTCTAAATAATTAACTAAAATTACAGAATATATTTACTATGCATTTAGTAGCTCTAATTTATATGCTAATTGTTTTACTTACTGTAGGACTTTAAAAGGACCTGTAAATTTTAGGCTATATTTTAGACTAATAAATTATAGGATTATATATAACTATTTGTCTAATTTAATAAGGACGCAATTATTTACTTTAAAAAATCAGGTATTATGTTTATTATTATAGAATTTCTTTATTTATATAAATATAAGCATAATAGCGTTATAAGCTTATAACCTCTTAGCTAGTTTATTTAAAATTTCTAGCTCCTAATAATATAATAAGGAGTATATATTATTTAGTAAAAATCCTAAAACAATCTCGTTTAGAGTATACCCTATAGTTACTAATTTTGTATTATTAAATTTAAATTAGAGTCATAGCAACGCTTACTGCTAACATCTATTGTCCTCTAATTTAGCTATATATATTTAAATAGCTAATTCTATAGTTTGTATAGTATGCTTAGTCTAGCTATTTATTTATAGATAGTAAGCTATAGAATATAGTAATTTCGTTCCTACAAATTCCTAAAACATTTTCTATAATCCAGCAAGAAATCTTATATCTCTATTACTAATAATTACTTTAGGTAATCTCTAATTTACTATTAGTAAATTATTATATAATAATTTCGCATATTCTTTTGTAGTAATATTATTTATATAAGGTACTAATATAACTTATTTACTAAATTTATTAATAATTACTAAAAGTGCATTATTAGCCTCTATTAATTTTAGTAATAATAATAAAAAATCGATTAATATTATATAATAAAGAGTTAGTAGTGGCAGTAATAGTTGTAAATTCCTATGCTAGGGGTGTTGCCTTAGCTTATATATCTAATATAGAGGGCAAGATTGCAAATAGTCTCTTAGTTCTTATAATCTATAATAGATACAGAATTATTACATAATCTCGCTTAACTTAGCATATCCTATATAATTCCTATTATAGATAGAATTAAATAAATCCTTTATTGCTAATTTTAGAATACATAATTATAGCTAGAATCTAGGGGTAACTTTCTATAGTAATTTATCTTCTTAGTAAAAGGGTATAATTACTTTATTTTTAGGCGCTAATTTATTATTATTCTATAATACTATAGTGACATGCTTCTATGTCGGATCTATTTTGTATCCTAATTATATTAGACGTTTATATTCTAGCGAGATACTTAGTAATAACGCCGTCGGGCGTTATAAATATAGAACTATATTTTGCTGAATTAGTGCTGTAACTAGGTTATGCTATAACTACAATACACTACTAAATTCCTACTAAAGCTTTAGTCTATTGTTTAGTATGTTTTCTAATTGTTCTAAAGCATTATTATTATAGGTTAGCACTGTAGTCTTTAGATAGCTTAATACATCTAGAATTAAGTAATCTTTACTAAGCTTATAAACCACTTAAAGATTAAATTAACTAATATATTCCATTACCTAAATTAGTTTTTTATTAACTACGTAATAGCTTATAGTATTTATAATATCTAACTATTAGGATATATTAACTATAGAATTGTGGTCCGTGAAGCATATAACTAGTGGTTTTTGCATTAATTGAATCCAATGTCGCGATTTATAAAGCATCCAGATATAACCACAAACTTCTAGTTCTATTAACTAATAATGCTTTTCTGCTACTAATAAAGTTCTCAACAAAAATGCAATAGGTTAGATAGACGTCCGCGGTGGATATTTAACACTTTCTGTCCGTAATCCTAATTTTGAGATTGCCTCATCCTTTACATAGTATAACATCACGCCTATACCTTGCCCTAACGTGTTACGGTCTGCACATAACGGCGGAACCCACCACGTATAGGAGGGTTCCGCTCCCCCTTTCTCCTTGTAATGAATAACTTTAACTATACATACACTTAACCACCTACCTATAACTTGAGTGTTCCCTCTCTTTATAACTTTATAACGTACTATACCTATTATATAAGTACCCCTAACTTATATATAATATCTAGCATATAATAAGTAGTAGCAATTACTATTTCTTTTATATACCTATTTGCTATATAAGAGCTAATAATAAAAACTATAAACCTTATATTAATAATAGAAGAAAACTAGTAAAGCCTACTTATTAGCCTAAATTCTCTAATTACTAGCTTTATTATAGAAAACTAACTACAGTAAATTTACTATTTTTAGGCTTTTTACTAAGACTTCCTTAACTTTAAGAATAAGAAGAGACTGCTTTTATTATAAGAAAACATTAAGAACCTTTAAACTCTCGCTAGATATTAATATATTAATAGTAACCTCTAGATCTACCTAAAGCCCCTAGCTATTAAAAGACTTATTTATTAGAACCCTATAGATTTTACTATAGTTAATACTAAGTAGAAAATAGCAAAAGGTATTATTTATAAAGCTAGGCTAGAATACCTCTTTAAATAAGTAAATCTAGCGCTAAAGAATAATACTACTATGCTAAAGAATAGCCTAAAATATAGGGAAAACACTAATATTATAGGTATATTTAGCGTTTTAGAGGATAAATTAATAGAAGACTTAGTAAGCATAGGAATTAGGGGACCTCTAGAGACCCTAAATATTTTGTCTTATACTAAGGAAAATAACGCCTTCTTATAGGAAAGGGACTATATTAGCGCTAGCTTCTACTAGGAAACTATCCTAGAAATAAGAATCCACTCTTACGTAACTTTTAGCGCATTAAATCCTCTTTTAGGAGCATTATTTAATTCTATAGGAATTAACTAAAATAAAACAATCTTTTACTTCCTTAATAGTTAGGTAGAATATATATCCCCTTTATAGGTAATAGAAACTTAGGGGTAATAGTATAAGCCTAATATATATAATAAATTTTAGTAATTTCTTGCTAATATATATAACTAGTAAGAGGCTGCCCTTAATAAGATTTACTATAGTAGCGTAAAGGAAATTAGTAAAGCAGTAACTTGCTTAACCACTGCCTTAGAAGCCTCTAGACTAGCTAAATCTTACTAATAAACTATAGAACTAGCCTAATACCCTTTATTTGCCTTAGGGTAGGCTTTAATCTTAAATATATAGCGTCTTATAATATCCTTTAGAATAATAGGCGCGTAAGTATAACTAGCTTATATAATAACCTTTAATGCTTACTATGCTAAGACCTTTTAGCTTAGGGGATACTTAGTAAATAGGGAATTTTATAAGGCTTTATATAACCCTTTACTCTATAATAAGCTACACCTAAGGAACGCTATATGCGCTTAGGAACTATTGTTTATACCTATAGGATAGTAACCTAAGGATAAGGACCTTTATAAGGATTCTATAGTTTAAGCCCTTTTAATAATAAATTATTTAATAAAACCCTTATAGAAGCTTAGTAATATTAGGTATCTTAACCCTAAGATAGATTTAGATAATATTAATAGTAAGGCTATTAAGCATAAGGGCAAATCTACTATTTTTACAGATATAGACCTTTAGATTTAGGTAGTTAGGGATTACTATAGTTATGCTAGTCCTAGCTACTAGGAATAGATTAAATACTAAGTGTAGTACCTCTTCTGCAGCGCTGCCTATATATAGTACTATTAATATCTTAATAATATAGAAAGGGCTATAATTTTCTATAACCTTAAGTTAGTATTTACTATAGTTAAGAAGGAATTTAGCATTAAGATCTAGAATGCTATAGTATAGCTTAATTAAGCTAAATTCACTAGGGATAATATATTATTTAAGATATTACTATATAAGTTTATAGCTAAGATTTTCTTCTATACTAAAGCTAATAGAGAATTTACTAATCTTTAGCTCCTTACACGCCTTTACTGCAAACTTTACACAGAACTTTACTAAATCTATCCTTAATTAGTAGAATTAAACTACTGTAATATATATATTAATTTAATAAAAAGTAAAAGATAGGACCTAAGAGACTTTATCTTAGGTAATAAAACCTACTATAAAGCTAAAAAAAATAAGATTTAGTTTTCTACTTACCTCCTTATAAAGAACTTAGACTCTATAGCTAAGGATCCCCCTTACTATAGTGTTAATGCTTACTAGAATAAACCCCTTTAGTGTAATAGCTACTATAGAAGTAGCTATAGTCTACCTTAATGCTAATAGGGTAGTTACTATTAATACTTATAAAGCTATAAAAGGTATTATAGATCTAGCAATAGGTATAAATATAGAAACCACTAACTATAAGGCTAATTATACCCTTTTTAACCTAACTATAGTTATTTCTATAAAGGTTATAAAGGGGCCTTATAATAGTCCCTTAAGGATTCTAATAGAGGCGCATTAGCGGCTACCTCCTATATTAGGGAGTTAGATGCCTCTAAGTAATATAAAAAAGCTAAAACCTATTACTATAACTCCTTTAGGCACCCTTAATATAACTATAAAGGCTATAGACCCTAATTTTATAAAAAGTAGGCGCCTAAAGATAATAATAATGTAAACTATATAGTTATAGTAAATAACTTAGATATAGAAGCTAAAGAGTCCTACCTAGCGTTATTAGGATACTATATAGTTAAGGAGGGAGTTATTAAAAGCAACTTTAATAAGAATAAATCTAACTTTATAGATGCTTTCTACACTAAAGAACCTATACTCTTTATTATTATATACTATAAAAAAATCACAGTATCTAGAGGACTAACTAATAGTTAGGTTATTAAAGCTATAGTATAGCCGCATTAGTTAGAAATTACTGGAAAAAGAAAGGCAACTACCTATCTTAAGGTAAACCTTTACTTTAATAACTAAAGGTAGGACTATAAGATCTACCTTAATATAGAAACTTTGTTAATACTAGTTAATAAGGAGTGGCTTTAATAGAACGGTTATAACGTCTAATAAGGAACCTAAAAGCCTAAACCTATAAACAGTATAAATTCCTCCTTCTATATCACTAAAACCACTACCTTTAACTTTTATATTAAGGGCAAAGCTAGAGAAAAGTTAGTATCTAGTTACTTTACTATAACTGCTAATATAATAGAGAAGCTTGCACTAAAATTATTAATTAGCATAGATTTTATACATAATTACGGCATTAAAATCAACTTCATTAACCCTAGGGTTGTTTTCTAATTTATATATAATATAACTATGCCTAGCTGTATTTTCCGCCCTGCTAACATAGTTCTAACTAGGAGGGTTGTTACAATGCACTATATTACTATACTACTACATAGCTTGGAATTAATGCTAGTTTCCTAGAAGGACTATATAGTGTATAAGGCTACTAGTATCTATTATTTTATCTTAAAGAACCGCTAGATTTTTAATAGTATTGTGGATTATAGGTAGGTAAAACGCTTACTAATTTATAACTTTATAAACCTTTTAATTTATATTAAGCCTAACTAAAGGCTAGGGAACCGTTAAGGCCTAGACGCAGTAGACTCCTACTTTACTGTAGATAATATTAAGACCTTCTCTACTTTCTATAGTTATAATATTAATATCCTGCAGAGCTGTAAAGAGCTAGTAGCACTAAAGGATATCTTCTCTTCTAAGGCTAAGGGAGATAATAAGGACACTGCTAATAACCTTAACCCTAGGGTAGTTAATAGCGGCATCCCTTTATATAGTATTATATACCTTAATAACGTCCTATTTGTTATAAATAAATTTAGCGTTAAAATTATAAATCTTAATCTAGTAGCTATAGAAAAACTTATTAAACTTATAAATAAATATAATGTTTACTGCGACTAAAGGGTAGTGCTAATGCCTAAGGAGGAGTAAATACGTATTAATTTTGTTAATAGCTAGCAAAATTAACTAAAACCCTTATAAGTATATTACTTAAGTAGGAAGGATTTTAAGAAATTCTATAAAATCTTTAATAAGAAGTATAAAGCTAGTAAGGTATTCTACCTTAGGGTAGGAGAAAAGGCACTATATCCTTACCCTAGCTTTCTTATTTAGTGTAACACTAGGAAAGAATGTAAAGGAAGGGTAATAATTAATATAAGGCCTATAAATAGCATTACTATTCTAGATATATACCTTTTGCTTAACTAAGGGGATATTATAGAGGATACACGTAGAAAGTATTAAATATCCCTCCTTAATACTTCTAGTTTCTTTAACTAACTCCTAGTATAGTATAAATACTATAATAGAATAGCAATTATCTCTAAAAGAGGAATTAAAGTATTCTACATTATAATATAAGGATATAAGAATTCCCTAGTGTATACTTAGCGCTTTATAGATAAGTAATTCTATAAACACTGCGCCTTTATATAAGTATATATTAATAATATTACGATTTTCTTTAATACCCTTAAAGAGCACTTAGCCTACCTTAAGATTATATTTAAGATCCTTAAAAAGTGCTGCCTATATATTATAGCTAAGAAGTTATTTATTAGCTATTTATTAATTTAACTCTTAGGTTTTATTGTAAATATAGAGAGTATTACTAATATTAGTAACTGCATTAAGGCATTTAAGAACCTCTAGATACCTACTACACTCTTAAGCCTTAAAACCTTTATAAGGATAGCTAAATTCCTCTATATAAGGGTCCCCTAGTTTAACCTATATATTAAACCCCTATAGGATAGAAAGACTAGAATACTTTAGAATCTTTATAAGAAAAATAAGCTCCTTATTAGGTTATTTAAGCAGGCATAAAAACGCGTAGCCTAGTAGGTAAGTTTTACACCCTTTAAGCAGAAAATTATATTCTTTAAGGCAATTTAGGAACTCCTATACACTAAGATTCTACTTTAGCATTATAATTCTAAGAGGCCTCTTTTCTTTAAGGTTAATTGTTACGTGCTGGATGTCACACGTAAGTTGGGGGTACTCACACAATAGGTGTAGTACGTTATGAAGTCATAAAGAGAGGGAACACTTAAGTCATAGGTAGGTGGTTAAGTGTATATATAGTTAAAGTTATTTATTATAAGGAGAAAGAGGGAGCGGAACCCTCCTATACATAGTAGGTTCTACTGTTATATATAGACTATAATAGGTCCCCCCTTTATAGAAGAAAATATAGTATATTCTAAGCTATTTAAATTAAAAAAGAAAAGAAAAAAAAGGAAAGAAAGTAAGTCTATAGTAATTTATATATAAAGTTAAAAAACTAGAAGGAAAAAAGAAATAAGCTATAGGAGTCTATATATAGCTAGGTTATAAACTAACCTATAGAAGTTATATAAATAAAGAAAAGGAATATATATAAGTAAGTTAGTATAAATATTTATATCCCCTATAGAACTATTAAATCCTCTAAGGTTTACCTTTAGTATACTACTATATTCTGTACTATTACTACTTACTTTTATTGCCTAAAGATATATTACTATTACTAGAGAACTTATTACTACTAGCTACTTTAGAGTTATTAAAGTTTATAATATAGCTTTAGTGTACTATTATAAAGTAGATATCTTTAGCAAAGGAATATTAAACTATAGAGTTAGCTAGGACCCTTTTAAAGATTTCCTACCCTTTATAGTTAGCTATAGTATTAAGGGTATATATATTAAGAGTTATTATTATAGCCTTAGCTTCTTCTTAATATTAAGTAAACTCTATGTTATTATAGAGACATACTATACTAAAGTTAAGCTTCTATTTAGTTTTAGAGGCACTTATACTATATTAATTCTTTTAGGTGTTATTAGTATAAAAGTTATAAGTTATTCTATTAGCTAGCATTTAAATATAGGTAGTAAGTGTTTAGACTTTTATAGTACTAATATAAAGAACCTTATAATATACACTAGTAAGATATAAGTAACGCTAAATAAAAATGCTAGTGTAGTCTTCTACTAGTCTATAATAGGTAAAGGGAATATATTTAGCATTAGAATAGTTATAGGTTTTAGTAAGATAAATAAAGAAATTAATAAGCTACTAGGCTTATAGGATTTTAGGGAGAATAATCCTATTTTAAAGGTTTATTATATTCTTAATACTACTTTTAGTATAGGTTTAAAGGTCTTACTTAGTGAAAGTTTTATTAATATAAATAATAATAGTTAAAGGGAGCTAAATAAAAGTATTTATACTAAGTTCTATAATATAGCAAATAAAAGCTATGTTTAGCTTTAGTAGGCTGCTATTTATTAAAAGGTAGTATAATCTATAGACCTTATAAAGTAGGAAGGTCCTATAGAAACTACCTTTAATAAGGTCCTTAGTAGTTATAATATAGTATAATTTAAAAATAAAGGGTTTTCTTATTTATCTTACACTACCTATAGTGTTAGCACCACAGCGAGCCTTAAAACGTATATTACCTAGCTTAGTAAAGAGATTAAGTGTTTCTTTATAGTCTTAGTTAATTTCCTCCCTAGTAAAGAAGGTCTTTTAAGGTAGCGTTAGTATTATATAGCTAGATATTATAGTTTTAGTATTAAAACTAAGGAAACCCTATATAGCTATATAGGGAAAATAATAGTTTTATATAAAAAAGTAGCTATAGAAAGGATAGTAAAGAGTATAGTAAGGTATAGGGAAACGCTAATAATAGCAATAAAGAAAATAAAGGGAGTAGCCTATAATATAAAGGCAATAATATTATTAATTAAAAGGAGGTTATAAAAGGGTTATAATAAAGTAAGTTTTTTTATACTTAGTAGTATACTTAGGCGGCTAGGCTATAGCCCTAGCTAAGCAAATAAAGACCCTTAGATATTATTATATTCTATAGCCTAAGGCAGGCGCTAGTATAGGTAAGGTTTCCTATATAAATAAAGATATAGTTTTTATAGCTTTAAAGTTAAGAATACTTATATACCTCATTTACCACTATTATTATTTAAATATAGGTAGAATCCTATAGGGATTTTATATTCCTAGCAGTAGATATTATAAATATTAAGCAATTTTACTAAACTATTATATTTCCTACTAACTCTATCCTCTTAAAGTAGGTAAGTAATATAGAAAATTAGAAACCACTTATACTTATATAACTATTAAAATTCCTATAATAAGGAATTGCTAAAGCAATAGTATAAGAAATAATAAAAGCACTAGAATATCCCACTAAAGGGATTAATAAATTCCCCTTTTTATAGTATAGCCTTTAAGCTATTTATAGTAACTAGCTAGTGTTTTATATATATAAAATACCTTAACTAAGGAGTTAGGGTCTTATCCCTAATGCGCTTAGTAGATCTTATTATAGTGGAAGTCCTAGGGGTGCCTATAGTCTTAAGGGTTTATACTTTAGCCTTAATAGCCTTTACTTTAGACTAAAGTGATTTAATAGAGAATTTAATAGTGGAAATTAAAGCTATTATAGTAGACTTATATTTTTCTAATATAGTAAGGCAGGATTCTATATCCTTAATAGTCTTTGCTATAGTTATAGACTTAATGGCCTCCTTAATTCTAGCGTTAACTATTCCTAGGGTATTAGTTTTTATAATATTATAGATATTTATAAGGCCTTTAATACTATTATAGTATTTTTTAAATATCTTGCTATAGTCTATTATAGTGGACTAGAGGGCTTCTATAGCTGTCTCTAATGCTATAATGCATGCAAGGACCTTATTAGGTATACCTAATAACTACTTAGATATAGTAATAGCTACTTAGGCGCTTAGTTTAAGGATCTTTGTAAGATAGGACTTACTAATTATTGCTAAAAGGCTACTAAGGGTCCTATTTAGGTAGCCGAAAGCATCGCTAATGTGTTTAGCAATAATAATAGACTTTACTAAAAGCTAGGAAGTTTAGTAACAGTTTTTATAGTTACCTCTATCTTTTTAAATAAAAACTACTATTTAAAGGGAGTTCTAAGCAGCATAAATTATAGGGAGTTCTAATTTACCTTTAGCTTAAGCTTTATTACCTTTTGTAGTAGTTGCTATAGCCTTATTGCTTTAGGCCTTAAGTCCCTTAAAAATATTAATATAGTAGGCTACTACTTCTAAGTATAGCTTATAAAGGGGATTATTTTTTTTAACGCTAAATCTATTATAGCTAATTCTAGCTCTAGCCCTAGTAAATTCCACACTATAAATATAGAGGGCGTTCTTAAGGGTTTAATCCTTTTTCTTAGGTCCCTACTTATTAGTATATTACTACTTTATATAGTCCTTTCCTATATTAACTATAGTAATAAAGTTAATATTATCTAACGCATTGTAAGGTATATATACATTACTATTAGCTTTTGTAAATTAGCAGAGGTGCTAGTGCATTATAGTATTAGTAATACGCTTTACTGCCCCTTTAGTAGTAGTTACTAGCTTACTTATTAGGTTTATTAAGAATAGGCCTATTAGGGTCTCCTTTTTAATGTTATTAGTATTGTTTAGCTTCTAGTTAGGGTCTGTATTATCCTTATTAGGGACGTTCTTATCTGTAGTATAGTTAGCTATAGTAGGCTAAGGTATAGCGTAGAGTATGCCTAAATTATTACTATTTCTACTATAAGATTTACTGCCTTAGGTAGCTAGAGTGCTCCCTAGTTAGCTAGTTAGGATATTAGTTTCCTAGAGATAGGAATTAAATATAAGACCTAGTAGGTTAGCTAGGTTAATATTATAGAAATCTATACTATTCTTAAGGTTTAAGGCTAATTATTTAAAAAGAATTATAAAAAGTTAGTAGTAAGGAGGAGGTTTAATAAAGGCTTTAATATATAAGTATAGGGAGAAACGTAGAAGTTTGCTATATATATCCTGCTAAGCCTTCTCCTAACTTAACTTTTACTAAGTACTAGTGTAGTAATTAGTAAAACTAGCACTAAAAGCTTTAAATTAGTAAATTTAATATATTATAAAAAACCTTAGGGAGGTTAAGGGTTTAGGCAGTATATTTATATAGGCTAAGGAAAAATATAAATTAAGCATAGATAACTACTATAAGGAAGAAGGTAGTAGTATGTAAATTTTTAAAGAGAAGAGGGATAAAAAAGCAAAGAAAAAAAGGTAAAGAAAGAAAGAGAAAGAGTGTAGGAAAGGAAGGATTTTATATACCCTAATAGGGCTTTGTAAAAGTAAGCTTAAGGTAAGCTCTTATAGTGTGTAGGGAGTTAGAAAATAATTAATGTTTTCTACTAGTAAGGAATTCTCTATATATATTTATAAAATTAAATGTAGAGCTAGCATTATTAGGATTTATTAATTAGGAGGCGCTATAAGGCCTTTCTTATAGTATTCCTTATCCTAATTAATAATATTCCTTGTAAGGTATTTATTAACTATCTTAGTAGCGTTAATGCGTATTTCTTCCTTAAAAATCCACTAATTATCCTTAGTAGAGTATCCCTTTTAGTAAACTAAGAAGTTAATATAAGGCTTTTTACCCTTCTTTTAAAAGAATTATATATAGTAATTTTAAATCCTCTTAATTTCTTAGTGGTTTACCTCTTCTAATTTAGTTAAGTCTATTAGTGGCAGCGCTAGCTTAATTCTTCTAAAAGGGTTTTTACTCTACTATAGTTTTTAAATATAAGCTATTAAAACTACTAAATAAACCCTTAAAGTTAGTAGAAAGTTAAGGTAAAAGGAGAGAAAAGAGATCTATTCTAAGACCTTATATAGTTTAGCGCGCTAGGGAGACTATTTTTTCTTAAGCCTACTTAAGAGCTTATATTCTAAGTATAGCCTAAGGTATACTATATCTCTAATATTAATATTCACTAGGTTATACCTAGAGTTATATTAGATTTTTATAAGCATAGCTATTATTATAATAGTATACTTAGCCTCCCTTTAGTATAACTTTTAAAGCACTAAAAGGTTAGCGTTATTAGGATTTATAATAGATTTATTTAAATTTATAAGGAGGTTTATTACTATAAGTAGCTTATAACTAAGTATAAGTTTATTAGGTAATTAGTTAATTAAAGCTATAGCTACATTATTAAGGTAGTGTTAAAGTGCTAGAAGTATTAAAGGCTAGGGGATATCTAGATTAGTTGCAGTATAATACTATACTATAATAATTATAGTCTAGTTTTTACGCTCTACTACACTATTAGTTTATAGGTAATACGCTATAGCTATAAGGAATTTTACTCCTAGCTTATAGAAAAGTATAGTTTAAAGGTTAGAGATAAACTTAGAGTCCTAATTACTAATAATTTCTTATAGTAGCCCTTAGTTAGTAAGGTAGAGTCCCTTAAGTAGGAGTTTAGCCTAGATTTTTACTAAATACTCCTTATAGCTAGGGATAAGGATTATTTTCTTACTAAAAAGATAGTTTACTAGGTAAAGTAAATTATAGGTAGTGAATCCTTCTACTGCCTATATTATATTTATAGAGCTAACTTCTAGTATATTAGTAATAAAATCTAATAAAATGCTATAGAAAGGCACTAGCTTTATTTAAAGGGGTTTTATTTCTTCTAGGGCTTAAGATTAGAGAACTGCGTTTTCTTTATAGATGTTGCAGTGCGCTATATAGGTGTATATCTAGCTGCTTATCTATAGAAAGTAGATAGTAAAGAGCTCCTTAGCTATTCTCCCTATGCTAAAGTGGTAAGTATTATTATAAGTAAGCTAGAGGAGAGCTTTTATGCAGTTTTAAGGGATATAAAGTTAGCTGTCAAGGCTAGTAATGGGATGTTGCTTAGTGGAGTGAAGACTGAGACACAGAAGGTGCACTGTAACGTAGCTGCTAGGTAGGGGGTAGTGCTTGAAGGTATAAATCTCTGCCCTATTATACAAATGTGCGCGTCCTCTCTTTTATGTGCCCCCTTAGCGCGCTACTAAGTTATAGCAAGGGCACTACATGCCTCATTCCCTTATGCCCTTATTAGCATAATAAGCTAGTCTGCGCCCTTTAACTCTATAGTCGCTAACAGTAGGAAATGGCTATAATAGAATACCCCCCCTTTCCTTATAATTACCCTTAATTATAGTCTCTAACTATAGTCTTGCTGCTAGGTTACTATTGCCTTACTGCTCTATATTAGGCTTTTAGGAAAGCTTTCCTATCTTATAGGTTAAACTTATTCCCTAGTAGGGCAAATCTAGGAATGCCTTTATTCTATATTATTTACTTTACTTTATATACCCTATTATAATAAAGTCTAGTGTGTATATAATCGGTTAGGTAACTACCCTGCTGCTATACTACTTGCTAGGGGTGCTCTCCTTATAAGTGTCCTAATTCACTAGCCTAAGTTAATTATATTATAATATTATATTTAGCCTTACTTTCCTTATAACCTTACTTTTACCTTTGCGCTAAGGGGTTGCTATAACGTAGTGGTGTGCCTGCTAAGTTGCATGATTTATTATCTCTATGCCCCCCTACCTCTTCTGCCTATCCCTCTAGCTTATTATAATGTATAGTGTTGCTTTACTTCTTTAATTTAAGAGTTAAAGTAAGCTACGCTGCTGCTGCTAGCTTCTTATATAATTATTATAATGCTTTTAATTTATTAAGTCTAAGGGAGGCGTAGTTAGACGCCTATAGCCTCCTATATATTTATGGTTTTTACTCCTTAAGCTAGACACTTACTTTACTACTATAGCTATTAATAGCTGCTAATGCGTAGCTAGGCTGCTATTACTACACTGTAATTTACTAATTTTAAGTGCCTTAGTTGCCTTATTTAGCTATCTTTTATATATAATGCCCTTATCTTTATAGGGCCCCTAATAATTATAAAAACGCCTTTTCTCCCCCTTTTTTTCCTACCTTTTCTTTCCTATTAACCCTTATTACTAACTATAAGTATTCCCTCTCTATAAGCTCTTAATAAGGTGGCTTCTTCTTCTTTCTCTTTCCCTTCTTATTGTAAGGGTTTTGCTAACTCTATTATGCTAGTTATCTCCCTACTTTACTGTCTTTTGCCCTTATAAATAAGCCTCTCTCCTTTTTCTTTTTTTTTTTAATAGACCTTTTATAAGTTTTTTTAGTAAGCTCCCTATATATCCTCTACTAACCTCTAGCTAGCTTACTATAGCTCCTAAAACTTAAACTCCTCTAATAAAGCGCTGCCGCTGTGTTGCCGCGGAGCTTAACCCTACCCTTAATATTATAACTATTATAGTGTAAGTTTTCTTTTATACTTATTAGTTGCTTAATTTAATACTAATATCTACGCTCTTACTATTAGTAAGGAGGAGCTTCCCTATATACATTATAGGTACTAGATTTATGCTTAGAAGTTATAGCTTAAAGCTCTTATTAATAATAAGAAGGAATATAATTTACAGCTATAGTATATTATAACTAGGGCTGCTGTGCCTATAGTATGCATACTCTTTAATAGTAAGTGGCTTACTATAAGGTTACTACTACTTTTACTAATATATTCTTCTTTTCTAATTTATAGAGGTAAGTATAAAATACACTTCCTATAAGCGTAATAATAAAACTTATTCTTATATAAGAAAACTTCTTCCCTTTAACTTATATCCTTGCTTAGATATTACTACTAACTTACTATACTTCTTTAGTAAACTGCATAATAAGCACGTCTTTATTATAAAGTCTTCTGCCTTATAGAGGAAAAGACTAATAACCTAGAGTACTACTAGATTCTAATATAGCTTTTAAGTCTTAGTATAAGCCTGCTACTAACTCGCTGCTTAGAGTCTACTTACTACTATTTCTACATTAGACCTTACGCTTAATAAGCAGAAAAACTTAGATAAATTAGGATATACTAAAAGGTTATAATTATTATATAAGCTTACACTCAAGCAATAGCGCCGCCAGGACGCAGCGATTTAGCAGCTAGTGTCTATAAACTAGTTGCTTATTGCTATTAACTAGTCTAATTACCTATAGTTTATTTATAAGAACCTTTATTTAGTAAGTTTTCCTTTTCTTTTTTTTTATTAATACTATTAACTTACTATTAGGTTACTAGTTATCTCTTATCTACGCGCTCTAGGTCTAGGTAGCCTAATAGCCCTTCTACTGCTCTGCTATGCCTAGTTAGGCTATAGGTATTCCTAGAGGCGTTATTTAATTTAATAGAAAATTTAGCTAGGGAGGAGGATAACGAGGAGGAGTTATAGTGGTGACGTTGCTATGAGGAAACAGCTTGTTATTTTTGTATGTTTTTTTTTTTTTATTGTTATTGTTTTTTTTTTAATAGTTTTGCTTAACTAAATAGACTTGCTTTTATTAAGATAAAAGTGTGTTATTTTTATTAACCTATTCTGCTTGTAACTTAGGGGCTACCTAGCTATATAGTAACTGCTTATATTCCTTAATTAAGTCTCTTAAAGTAAAGTCTCTTTATAGCACCTATAAGTTTTCTATTTTATTATAGCTCTTTTACTTTACTAGGTATTTTTATTATTTACCCTTATATTTATAGGTTATTATTTGTTCTACCTTATATACTTTAGTGTCTTCCTTAAGAGGTAGCTGCGCTAACGCTGCTTCTCTCTAGTGTAGGTTGCCTTTAAATAGCTTAAGGCTTATAATATTAAATACATTATGTAGTTATAGTGTTAGAGGTAATTTAAGTTAGTAGGTAAGGCTATAATAACTAATTTTCTTAGTAATTTAGTAAGGTCCTAAATATTTTACTATAAGCTTTTAGCTTAGTTACTATAGGTTAATATTCTTTATAGAAAGAAGAATATAGTCCTTAATATTAAAGTCTATTAGCTTATACTTAGCATTATAGTATTTTATATACTAAGCTTAGGTATTGCTAAGTAATTACTTTATCTCTATATACTTAGCTTATAGTTCTTTTACCCTAACTTCTATATATTAATTAATAATATTTAATAGCTTAGTTACTTAGTCTAGTCCTCTAGGTTTATACCCTTATAGCAACTCTACTAGTATATAGCTATAAGCTATATAATAGCTAGTGTTATATATAAATTATATAAAAGCTAAGTGGTTAAGCTAGTTAGTTTATTCTATATATTTAAAAGCTTATAAATAGTGTTCTAAGATTTAGTTTATTCTCTTAGTTTAACTGTCTATTTAAGGGTAAAATATAGTGCTAAGTAGCTGCTTAGTTGCTAAGAGGTAGTAGAAGGTCCTTTAGAATTTGCTTATAAAAACAGTGCCCCTATTACTTATAATACCTTTTAATGCTCTATAATCCTAAAAGATATTCTTAATAAAGATAGTTACTAAGTTACTACTAATTACCTTTATAGTTATAGCAATATATAGTGTATACTTAGAAAATCTATCTATTACTACTAGAATTATATTATATATTTTGCTATTTATTTGCTTAACTAAAGGTAAGCTTATAATAAAATTTATTAAGATTTCTTAGAATAGTCTCTCTAGCACTAGTAACGCTATTAGCTTACTATAAGGTTAGTATAACCTTAGCTTATTAAGCTAATAATTTATATAATTACTAATATAGGTTTTAATATTTTATTTTAGCCCTAGCTAGAAATATTAGCTTATAACTTATTTAATTATCTTACTAACTCTATAATAGCCTGCTATAGGGTTATTATAAGTTAGCTATAAAATCTCGCTTCTTATACTAGCTAGGATATATACCTAGCCCTTATATAGTAGTAGCTTATTTCTATTAACTATTTAGATAGTACTCTTTAGGGGCATTAATATCTTACTATTATTTAGTAGCTTTAATTACTACTATACTAAGGCATTCCTTAACTATATAAACTTTAAAGTCTTATATATTAGAGTAACTAATATCTTATAGTTAGCTTAATTAGAGATTAACTTAGTAAAGGTTCTCCTAATAGCTAATAACCTTACTATAAGCTTTTAGTAGGTTCTTTCCTTAAGTAGAAGTCTATTATATAATAAATAGGGCTAACTTAAGTGCTTTATAGAGTTAAGGGGATATTTAGTTTTATTCTCTAAGACTCTAATGTTTTAGCTACCTACCCCCTTACTTATAGTATATATACTATATATAGACTAGTCCTTTAGTAATATTTAGGCATTTAGACCTAAACTGTTAGGCTCTAGCTATAAACTTATCTTATTATAAGGTTAGAGCGTGCTAGCTTTAACTTATATTGTCTTATATAATTTCTCTTACGCTGCTTGCTTATTAATCTTTAAAGAAAAAATCTAGGCTAGATGCATTATATCCTGCTTTATTATTGCTTATATATAGCTTAGTTGTAGCTTTTCTCTAGTAGGTAGTAAGGCTAGTTAGTGTAATAATCCAGTAACCTTATACTAAATATCTAGGGCATTAGCTACTAGCTATATATTAGGGCTACGCTACTTACTAGCTATAAACTTAGTAAGAAATAGTAGTAAGTGCAATATATACGCTTTAGCTACTACCTTTTTTAAGAAGTAGTTTAGTCTTTAGGATAAGCTATTTATAGGATTTAGCTTGCCTAGTTAATATTCTATAATAAAGTTAAATAGGCATAGCTTATTAAGGGTATTTACTTAGTAGCTAGATAGCTTTAGCTTTATAGTAAGGTACTTATGGTTTAAGTAGTCTATAATTACTTAAATAGGGTGCTTTAAATAAGCTAGGTAATGCCTTTATATTTAAAAAGCTTTCTAAATAGTAAGAAGCTTGCTATTTAGTGTTATGTATTTTAGCTCTAGCCCTAATAGCTTTTATAATATATAAGCAATAGGGTACTAGCTACCTAGCTATAGCTAAGCTATAATAGCTCTAATTATAAAGGCTAATGTATTTATTTCTATCCTTAGTGATGCCTTTAGATTAAAATAAATAAGAATAGGGGCTTTTAAAAACTTCTGCTTAAGCTAATTAAACGCTGCTAGCTTGCTATTACTTAGCTATAGAGTTCCCTTATTATCTCCTTTTAATAAGTTAGTGAGTAGGATAGTGATTTTACTATATCCCTAAATAAAGCATCTATAGAATCCTATAAATCTAAGGAAACATTAGATATTTAATATACTATAAGGTAGCTACTACTCTACTACTGCCTAAATACGCTTAGGCTTTATCTTAATACTATTAGGCATTATTATAAAGCTAAGGAAGCTAATATACATTATAGAGAATTTATATTTATTAAGATTAGCGTAGAGCTTAGCCTCCTAGAGTTTCTATAGGACTTATTTAACATGCCCCTTATACGCTGCTAGGTTGCTGCTATAGATTAGAATATTATTAAGATAAATAATATAGATAGTATTAATAAGCTTTTCTAATGCATTATTAATATATTCTTAAAAGGTAGCTAACGTATTTATAAGGCTAAAAGGCATTATAAGATATTTAAAATGCCTATATTAATAACGGAATGCTGTCTTCTACTTATTGCCCTTATGGATATATAGCTAATAGTATATATTTTTTAAATTAATCTTTATTACTACCTTTACCCCTTTTAATTAGTTAAGGATTTCTAAGATTAGTAGTAATAGGGCCTTATCCTTCCTTATAACCTTATTAAGGCTATAATAGTTAATATATAGCCTAAGCTAACCTCCTTTCTTTAGTATAAATAGGATTAGGGTGCTTAAGGGACTTATTAATTATTAAATCTATCCTTTTTACTATATATTAGTAAGATATTTATAGAGAACCTATAGCTCCTTTTTAGTAAGATTATAAATTAGTCCCTAAGGGGGTGTCTTACTATTAATTAACTTAATTATATATATACAACCTCCTAAGGCTAGGAGCTAGCCTATAAGTTCTTTTAAGAACACATTTATAAACTTAGTATATACCTTTAGTAGCTTCTTTACTACTAAATTACTACTTACTTACTTATTGTCTTTACCTTATATATCTAGCTAAGGTTCTTCTATATTACCCCCTATTATTTATAGGCTCCTTTTATTTTTATTATTCTTTAGTATCTCCCTAACCTATACTAAGGCTAGCACTAGTAATATAATTATATTCTTTCTTTTATAGTAAATTTACTTTAAGTGCCTTATAAATATAAGGCATTCTTATATTATTAGATATCTTTAAGTTTTATTATTCTAAGATAGGATTTATAGCTTATAGATCTTTACCTAGTTAGCACCTAAGAGTAAGTCCTCCTATATATTAGTAATATAGTAGTAAACCTAATATATCTTACTATAACCTATACTATTAGTAATACTAACTAACTTATTTAATATACCTTTATACTTAAGTAAATTACCTAAGGCATTAGCTAGCAGTATAGTATTTACTTTTATATTTACTTAGTCTTCCTTATTTAATATTCTTAAGTAAATAACTAATCTTTTTACTCCTAAATTAAATAATACTTTTATAGCTACTTAGTGGTAATTCTACTATATAAATGCCTTTATTCTTATCCTATTATTTATTTTTTTATCTTTATTTTTATTAATAACTAAGGTGTTTATTTTATAAAAGGTATTAGTTATAAAGGGAGTATACCTTTAAGGCCTATTAGTATTAATTAGGATTAAGTTTATATCTAAGGTTCTAGGCATTAGAACTTTATAGTATAGGTAGTGCTAGCTTATAGTATACTTATTACTTTTATAAATAATATAGTTTAGTTCTAAGTATTTTAGGGAGATATACCTATCCTTTTAGTACTTATAGCACTAAATATTATTAGAGTCCCTATTATTAGGAGGTCTATAGTTATATTACTCCTAGCTTATAGCTAAAGAGTGTAATCTTTATTACTTATATCCTACTAAGGTTAATTATTCTTAATTACCTAAGGATTCTTTATTAGTAACTTTAGCTTTTCTACCTTAGCTT
>SRPW01000419.1:0-22077 GCA_018360225.1 Claviceps pusilla | reverse complement strand
AGTTACCCCCTCTACCCCTACTTAACTTACCTACTATAGCTATACTATCTAAGCACTATAAAAAAAAAAAAAAAAAGAAAAAGGTTTATTATATTAACCTATTTACTTTATTTAGGGGTAGGTAGTAATAATATATTAAAATATTATAGTTAGAATGGAGCCTAGATAGGGCTTAGTAGGGTCTAAATTTATATCTAATAGTGTACTATATAGTGTTAATTAAGAATTATAGCACACTTATATTAATCTATTATTAAAATATATATTGCTCTATTATAATTTAAAATATACTAGGGCCTTAGTATTCTTTAGATTTTTAAGCAGTTTTTATATTAGCTATATATAGCTAACCTATTTAACTAATATATTATAGTAATTACTACAGCCTCTAGCATTCTTTATAGCTAAGATACACTTAACCTAGTACTTATAGAGCGCGTCTATACTATTATTCTAGGGCCAGATAAGGCCTAGTTAGAAATTAAGTAAAACCTAAAAAGGGAGGGGATTATTTACTATATACTCTATTAAATTAATATAAAAGACTAGGTAAATACCCCTTAGGATATTTAGTTTAATAGTTAAGGGGGTAGGGATATTAAGTATAGTATATTTAGCTATAACCTAGTCTAACTTCTTATTTAAGTAAAGTATATAAATATTCTAAAGGCTAAGCTAAACTTTATTACTAGGCTAGTACTATTCTACTAAGCAATATAATTAGTTAAAGAACTCTTATTAATATTATTAAGTAAAGTTAATAGTGGCTTAAGCTAGCGCTATTCCCTGCTTAATATACTTAAGAAACTAGACTGCCCGCCCCTTAGGGGATATCTAGCTCTATATAGGAGCTAGTGTGCGCTATATTAGGTTAATATTAAACCTATAAAGGGCTATATGCACACTTAGGCTAGTAACTAATAAGTTATAGTTATTAAGGGTAAGCTAGTAAGCCGCTAAATATATAAGCTAATCTATTTAAGTAAAAGAGACTATAACCTATAGTACTGCCTAAACCTCTTAATTTATATATTTAATACTACTATTAGTCTAAGGGTAATATAATATAGAGAGGAGTTGTTTAGTACCTATAAAGAAGTAAAGCGTTAACTAGAAACTACTTACTTAATCTAAGCTATAGTTTAAGATAATACTTAAAGGGAATCTATAGAAGCGCTACTAATAGTTTAAAAAATATTAAGTATATGCTTTAATGCTTATACTTATTATAGCCTCTAACTAAATATATTTAAAGAGATAGTTTATAATAACTATAAGAAATTAAGGGGTATTTAAAGAGTTAGCTAGAAGGTTAGTTATAAAATCTACTAATATTTATAACTAGTACCTATCTAGCGCTAGGATAAGCTATAGAAAGCCCTAATAAAGGCGCTAGCTCTTATAAGCTTTATAGTAATAGCAATTATATATATATTGCGTAACGTTTATTAATATACCCTCCTAGTAGTAATTATAATAAAGAGCCTAGAAGGTTATATTCTTCCCTAGGTAGCCTAATAGTAGTAAATTATAGGTCTATTAGATTAGCATAGTAGTAAGGGGCTTATACTATAGAACCTAAAGGCAGCTATAAAATAATAAAGCCCTATAGGTATTAACTATATAGTTACTAACCTACTAATATATAGCTGCCTTAGTAGGAAATTTTTAAGCCCCTAAATATACTACTTTAACCTTTACTTAGTATATTAGGTTAGCCTAAATGCCTTAGTTCTAAAGGCTCTAGAGATAGTTATTAATAAAAAAGTTATAGCCCTATAAGTTAGCTATAGTAACGCTAATTAGGGTTTAATTCTACTTTAGTAATAAGGCTAGGGTGGCATAGGGCGGCTATAATAGGCATATAACTAACACTAAGTAGAGTAAAGGATATATTACTATAGGTTCCCCTAATTTATTTTATTTATAGTAAGATAGTATATTAAAGCGCGCTACCTAAGAGCCTAAGTAGTACTAAAGGTAAAAATTAAAAAGGGAGAGGGTCTCTACCTAGCATACTTATTATTTTAATATTTCCTAAGGGCTTATAAAGTATTCTAAGTTTTTATAGTTAGTAAGAATTATAAATAGCTAAAAAACACTATAGAGCTTAGTAAACTATACCTTAAGGTATAAAATAATACTAAGTAATTCCTTATTATAAATTATATAGTTCCGTTAAGGGGCTGTAAGTTAGGCAGAGTAGTAGGCTATAGGTTGTAGTATACCTATTATATTATATTATAAAAGGCAACCCCTAATTACCTCTTCTAATACATTAGCCTTAACTACTATATCTAAGGTAGGATTCTATTAAGCTAGAATAAGGGCTAAAGAGAATGTATCCTTAAGGTGCTAGAAGGCTATTTAATAAGCTAAAAACTAAATAAATAAAACGCCTTTCTTAGTAAGGTTAAGTAAAGGCCTAATAAGATTTAAAAAGTTAGTAATAAACTTCTAATAGAAGTTTATAAAGCCTAGAAAGCTATATATACTTTATAGCTAAGTCAGTGCCTTCTACTCCTAAATAGCAGCTACCTTAGCTAGGTTTAGCTATATTATATAGCTAGCTTAGACTATAAACCCTAGGTACTTTACCTTAGTTATACTAAAGGTATACTTACTAATATTAAGATATAAGCTAGCCTATTAAAGGCATAAAAGGATCTCTTTAGTGTAATTTATATACTCCTTATATATACTATTAGTATAGATAAGGATATTATTAAGGTAGGCTATTATATAAGCCCCTAGAGCGTCCCCTAATGCTCTATTAATATAGTATTAGAATGTTATAGGTGCACTAGCTAGGCTAAAGGGGTAGATAAGCTATTTAAAAAAACTAAAATATATATAGAAGGCTGTTAGAGCCTTATCCCCCTTAGCAATATATAGGCAGTGGAAGGTAGCGTAGATATTTAATTTTATAAACTATTAAGCGCTAGCTAGGGAATGTAGAGTTTTCTTAATAAGTAGTAGTAAGTAATAATCTTAGTTTATAATCTTATTTAATGCCTAATAGTCTATATAGAAATGCTAACCTCTACCCACTTTCTTAACTAAAAGTATAGGTATTACTATAAAGAAGAAGAAAGCTTAGATCTAGCCTTTATTTATAAGGTTTATAATCTATTTCTATATTTCTAGTAACTAGTCCTAGGGTATATTATAAAGCAATACCTAAGGTAAGTCTAGTAAGCTATTATTAGGATTCTATTGTAATTAAATATAATAATTAGCCTACTTATAATAAGGAGGTAAGGCGCTAGCATTCTTTTAGTAAAATAAATCCTTAAAATTAGCTAGTTTACTTAGTAAAGAAGAAAGGTCCTTATTCTCTTCTAAGGAACCTAGGTCTACTATAGATATAAGAATAATATTAATCTCCTATAGGCTAGTAAATATAACACTGCTTACCTTACTTAACTATAGCGCCTAATAGACTAACCCTATATATACTAATTCTATAATAATAGTTATTAGTAAGGCTATCTCTTAGGTGTCTAAGGCATAAATCTTAAGGTTACCCTATATATAGATAATAAGGAGGCGTTTAGTAGTATATAATATAATATTATTCTAGGCTATCTAAGGCGCCCCTAGAATACAGTCTTATAAAAGACCTAGGATTATATAGGCTACTATAGGGAATAACTAGCTATTTAGGTTAGCGCTAAAATAGATAAAATAGGTAATCCTTAGGCGCTAGGAGGTGTTAGTATAGCTATGTTATATAACTATTATAATAGTGGTTAGGGTGTATAATTAGCCTAAAGTAATATATTAAAGGCCTAATCTCTAAACTATACTTTTACTTATAGTAGTATAGCTATTATAACTACTATCCACTTAGGTATTAATAAACTTAGAACTATTATATAGAAAGGGAAGGAGAAATAGTGCTTTCTCTATATAATATTTTATTTCCTTATAAATATTTAAGCTATTGCTATTATAGGTATAGTGTAAGCTAATACTACTAATATATATTCTACTATTAAAACTTATATAGTAGGGCTATCTTTTTCTAAGTTAGAGTTGCCCTTATTACTTAGCGCCTCCTTATTAAATATATTTAAGGCCCTAATATTTATACCCCCTATTAGGTAATAGGTAGGAAGTTATATATAACCTTATATAAAGTAACTATTACTACTATAATATAAGCATTAATAAGTAGCCTTATAGCGCTTAATAATATCCTATAATACCTAGGTTACCTAGATTACGCCCTTAGTGTCTATAGGTTTCCTACCTAGCTTCCCCTTACTAAAGGACTTATAACCTTATCCTAAACCTAAAAAGCTAGCAGAATTAATGCCTATTATAGCTATATTGCTATTCTAATTACGTTTAGTATAGGGGTAATAACAAGCCTTAATATATTCCTTAATCTAGTATAAGTTAATATCTAAGGCAATACTATAGTATTAAGTAACTATAGTATAGTAGTTAGAGTGGGGAATATTATAACTAATATAGTAATCCCTTATCTGCTTATTAAGTCCTATATAGAGTCTTATAAGTTTCACTGTATCTACTTATATGCTTCCCCCTATAAGGCATAACTTTTATTTAAAATAAATAAAGAAATCTATAAACTATTTATCTAAGCATTATTTAGGTTAGTTTAACTCTATAACTATACATTCCTTCTAGTAAGGGTTTATAAATATAGTATTAAGGTACTTAAGAAAACAGCTTAGTATATATTAATAATTACTACTAAGCTTAAAAAATAGGGCCACCTATACCTAAATCTTAAGCAATAAGTTTTAGTAAATAAAGAACTATTTATTATAATTAGTACTAATAAAGTCTAAGTTAGCCTTTAGCTTATATACTATAAGGCTTTACTAAGCCTAAAATAAAGCCCTATTTCTATTATAAGGGTTCCTTATTAAAAGTAGCTTATGCTTAGGTTATTCCTAGTTAGTATACATTAGAGTATCTATATAGAATGCCTAGTTTACTAAGGCTATATAGTAGTATAGTTCCTTAAGCTAAGCTGCTATTAAAGCAATAGTTTTATAAAGGTAGTATAAGTCCTATATATTGCCTAATTAAGCTACCTATTTATAATATTAAGGATTTATTATATTATTTACATAAAAATAGATATTATAGGTAATATTATAATAAATAATAATTATTATAAACTAGCCTAGATAGTGACTGCAATTTAGTGTTAATAAAGTTATTATTATTTATAAGGAGGAAGGGAAGACTGCTATCTCCCTCTACTATATGCCTATTCTATATATAATATATGTTTATAGGGTTTGCCCTATAGGTACGGTAGGTCGCCGCATATGCTCCTCTCCTGCTCCGCTAAGGATCCAAGCCTCCAGCTCGAATCCATCACAAGAATTAATATAAATAGTATAATACTATAGTAGTATTATATTACTATTTTAGTTAGATATATTAATAGCTTTTAATACTATTTATTATAAATAGTTATCTTATACTTTTATTATTATTAATATTTTTATATAAATAATAATATAAACCTACTTCTTTACTACTAAATATATAGCTAACCTTTTTTTTAATAATAAATTTATAAGCTTTTTACTTATAATTATAAGGATACTATAAAAGTTACTTATTTTTTTTATTTTTTTATACTTTATATTACCTTATTATATATTAAGCTTTAAATAATATAATTTATACTTATTATAGAATTTTTTAATAATATAAATATATTAATATATAAATAAATAATAAAGAAAATATAAAACTACCTTAAGGCTATATAGTTAATTTATTAAAAGTAGTTTTAAAAATTAAGCCTTAAATTTAACTTAAAAAAGAGTAAACTTATATACTTTACTAAATAGTATACTATTATTATAATACTAATTTAGCTTAGTATTAATATAGTATAATTAATTTAATTTACTTACTTCCTTAAGGTATAGATTTATTATAAACTTTATTAAAAAGTATATTAAAGCTAAGTTAAGTTAAAACTATTATAGTAGTAACTTACTTTTATATTATTAGTAGCTTAAACTTAGGGATACTTACTATATAATATATAGCTTTTATATATATAGGTTATTTAGAGTATTATTATATATAATATAGAATTATACTATACCCTTACTAATATTAATAGTAAAGTATAAGGTATAGCTAAAGTATTTATTTTTAAATAAACTAAATACCTAAGAATAATAACTAATACTTTTAAAGCTATACTATATATTTTAATTAAAACTAAGGTAGCTATAGCTTTAATTAACCTTTATTTTAACTATTATTTACTATACTTTTATTAATAAATAAAGGCTAATAGAATAGCTAAGTAAATATATAATATATATACTATAATAATAGCTTAACTTTAATATAAATTAGTATACTAAAGATATAGCTATTTACTATAATAAAATAATTATTTAAATTATATATTATTTTTAAACTAGCCTTATAACTACTTACTAAAACTACCTTTAATTAAAGTATTTACTTTAAAATAAAAGAATTATTAGTATTAAAAAAAAATTACTATATAGGTATACTAAACTTATATTAATTATATAGTAATAAAGCTTAACCTTAACTTTACCTTTACTACTAAGATTATTTACCTTTATTTAAACCTTTTTAAGTATAAATCTATAGTATTTATATAAATATATATAAAATAAATTAAGCTTAATGCCTTTTTTTTTATTAATATATTCTTAAAGTAGAATTATTAATTTATAGCTACTAAGCTAATAAGAAAGACTATTATTATATTCTATTATTCTATAAGAATTTTACTTACCTCTGCCTTATTAATATAGGTATATACTTAGTATATAATTAATATAAAGTTTAAAAGATATTAGAGTATAATAAGCTAGTAACTATATTTATAAAGTAGCTTATATTAATAAAGTATATTCTTTAATTCTAACTTACTAAAAATCTTTAAAATTAATAAGCAAAAGATACTTAGAATATAATAAAATATAGTACTTAGTATAATATAAGTATAGAAATAGTAAGGAGCTATATAAATATTATAGTTAAAATATAAAGTATAATAAGCTAATAACTATACTTATAAAGTAGCTTATATTAATAAAATATATTCCTTAATTGTAACTTATTTAAACCCTTTAAAATTAATAGGCTAAAGATATTAAAAATATAATAAGATATAGTATTTAGTATAGTATAGGTATAGAAATAATAAAGAGTTATATAAATATTATAGTTAAAATATATTGTTATAATATATAACTTATATTTAATAAAATATAAAAAATAATAGCCTAAAAGATAAAAAAATAAAAAAAAAATAAGTATAATGCTTTTATACTAGCCCTAAGGCTATACCTTATTACCCCCTTTCTCCCCCCTCCCCTTTTCCTTTAGGTTATTTTTTATCTTTATTACTATATAGCTTTATATTACTACTAAGCTAAGCTTATAAACCTTTTATAAAATATTACTTAAAATATTATTTTATTTCTTTAATATATTAGTAATATAGTAAGCCTATAGTAGTATCTTACCTTTAACTAAAGTTAAGGCTAAAACTACTATAATATTATTAGTAGCTTATATTACTATATTAATAAATAAGCTTACTTACTTCATAAGCTAAATTACTTTTTTTTAAGTAATATTATACTCCTTAGCCTACTTATAAGTTAATATTATATTAATACTATAGCTAAACTATAGCTAAGCTATTTTATATTTATATTAATAAACTTATTAAAAATATAAAGGTTTTATATATTTATTACTTATTTAATAGCCTTTTAGTATAATATAATATTTAGATTTAGCTATAGAATTAATTAGCTCCTATTTAGCTATTAATATACATAAGAAATATAATACTTATACCTAAATAAGTCCTTTTTACTTTTATATACTGAAAGTATATATTATTAATACTTATTTAAATTAGTAATAAAAGTAATATAAGTTTAAAGGGGATATAAATCTTTAGTATTATAGTATTATTTTTTAATATTCTTAACTTATATTAAATAAGCTTTATAAAGCTAGGCCTATAATTAGCCTAGTTATATATAGATTAGTAGTAATAGTATATTAAGAAAGGAGTAGTACTTACTTTAAATATAATAATTAATTTATTTATAAAGATAAAAGATATTTTTAATAATACTATAATTAATTAAAGGTAGTAATAAGGTAGCACTACTATAGAAGTAAAAATAAAGGTATACTTATAATAAAAATAATAAATTTAAAAGAAAGAAAAAAAAAATTAATAATAAAGAAAAAAAGGGTATATATATCTCTCTTTTTTTATTATATAACTAATAGCTAGTTAATAGTTAGTTTAGTAATAGCTAGCTACTAATTAGTATAATTAATACTATTGTTACGTGCTGGATGTCACACGTAAATTAGGGGTACTTACACAATAGGTGTAGTACGTTATAAAGTTATAAAGAGAAGGAACACTTAAGTTATAGGTAGGTAGTTAAGTGTCTATATAGTTAAAGTTATTTATTATAAGAAGAAGGGGGAGTGGAACCTTTCTATATATAGTAAGTTCTACTATTATATATAAACTATAATAGGTCCCCTCTTTATAGAAGAAAATATAGCTTATTTTTAGCTATATAAATTAAGAAAAAAAGAAAAAAAAAGAAAAAAAAGTAAGTCTATAGTAATTTATTTATAAAGTTAAGAAATTAAAAGAAAAAAAAAATAAGCTATAGAGGTTTATTTATAGCTAGGTTATAAACTAACCTATAGAAGTTATATAAATAAGGAAAAGGAATATAAGTAAGTAAGTTAGTATAAATATTTATATTCTCTATAAAATTATTAAACCCTTTAAGGTTTACCTTTAGTTTACTAGTTTATTCTATACTATTACTACTTACTTCTATTACCTATAAATATAATACTATTATTAGGGGACTTAATACTACTAGCCTTATTAGCCTTAAAGTTATTAAGGTCTATAGTATAGCTTTAATATACTATTATAAAGCAGATATCTTTAGCTAAAGAGTGTTAAACTATAGGGTTAACTAGGACTTTTTTAAAGATCTTCTATTTATAGTAGTTAGCTATAGTATTAAGGGTATAAATATTAAGGGTTATTACTATAGCCTTAGCTTCCTTCTAATATTAAGTAAACCCTATATTATTATAAAAATATACTATACTAAGGTTAAGCTTCTACTTAGTTTTATTAATATTTATACTATATTAATCCTTTTAAGTATTATTAGTATAAAAGTTATAGGTTATTTTATTAGCTAGTATTTAAATATAAGTAGTAAGTATTTAAACTTTCTTAGTACTAATATAAAAAAACTTATAATATATACTAAAGAGATATAAGTAATGCTTAATCAAGATATTAGTATAGTCTCCTATTAGTTTATAATAAGTAAAGGGAATATATTTAGTATTAGAATAATTATAAATTTTAGTAAAATAAATAAAGAAATTAATAAGCTACTAAGCTTATAGGATTCTAGGGAGAATAATCCTATTTTAAAGGTTTATTATATTTTTAATATTACTTTTAATATAAGCCTAAAGGTTTTATTTAGTAAAAGTTTTATTAATATAAATAATAATAATTAAAGGAAGCTAAATAAAAGTATTTATACTAAGTTTTATAATATAGTAAATAAAAACTATATTTAATTCTAATAAGCTACTATTTATTAAAAAGTAATATAATTTATAAATCTTATAAAGTAGGAAGGTTCTATAGAAACTACCTTTAATAAGGTTTCTAGTAATTATAATATAATATAATTTAAAAATTAAGGGTTTTCTTATTTATTTTATACTACTTATAGTATTAGCACTATAATAAGCCTTAAAATATATATTACCTAGCTTAGTAAAAAGGTTAAGTATCTCTTTATAGTCTTAGTTAACTTCCTTTTTAGTAAAAAGGGTTTCTTAAAGTAGTATTAATATTATATAGCTAAATATTATAGTTTTAGTATTAAGATTAAAGAAACTTTATATAACTATATAAAAAAAATAATAGTTTTATATAGAAAAGTAGCTATTAAAAGAATAGTAAGGAGTATAGTAAAGTATAGGGGAATGCTAATAATAGTAATAAAAAAAATAAAAAGAGTAGCTTATAATAAAAAGGTAATAATATTATTAATTAAAAAAAGGTTATAAAAGGGTTATAATAAGGTAAGTTTTTTTATACTTAATAGTGTACTTAAGTAGCTAAGCTATAGCCTTAGCTAAGTAAATAAAAACCCTTAAATATTACTATATTTTATAACTTAAGGTAAGTACTAGTATAAATAAGGTTTTCTATATAAATAAAAATATAGTTTTTATAGCTTAAAGTTAAAAATACTAATATACTTTATTTACTACTATTATTATCTAAATATAGGGAGAATCCTATAAGAATTATATATTTCTAGTAGTAAATATTATAAATATTAAGTACTCTTACTAAACTATTATATTTTCTACTAACTTTATTCTTTTAAGGTAAGTAAGTAATATTAAAAATTAGATATTATTTACCCTTATATAACTATTAGAATTCTTATAATAAGGTATTACTAAAGTAATAATATAAAAAACAATAAAAGCATTAAAATATTTTACTAAAGGGATTAATAAAATCCCTCTTTTATAGTATAGTCTTTAAGCTATTTATAATAACTAGCTAGTGTTTACTATATATAAAATACCTTAACTAAAGAGTTAGAGTCTTATCCCTAATATACTTAGTAAATCTTATTATAGTAAAAGTCCTAAAGATACCTTTAGTTTTAATAGTTTATACCTTAGCTTTAATAGCCTTTACTTTAAACTAAAGTAATTTAATAAAGGATTTAATAATTAAAATTAAAGCTATTATAGTAAACTTATATTTTTTTAATATAATAAGGTAGAATTCTATATTTTTAATAGTCTTTACTATAGTTATAGACTTAATAGCCTTAATAATTCTAGCATTAACTATTCCTAAAGTATTAGTTTTTATAATATTATAGATATTTATAAAGCCTTTAATGCTATTATAATATATTTTAAATATCTTACTATAGTTTATTATAGTAAACTAAAGGGCTTCTATTATTATCTCTAATGCTATAATATATATAAGGACCTTATTATATATACTTAATAACTACTTAAATATAGTAATAGCTACTTAGGCGCTTAGCTTAAGAATCTTTATAAAATAAAACTTACTAACTATTATAAGAAGGCTACTAAGGGTCCTATTTAAATAGCTAAAGGCATTGCTTATATATTTAGTAATAATAATAGCCTTAGCTAAAAGCTATAAAGTTTAGTAATAGTTTTTATAGCTATCTATATTCTTTTAAATAAAAATAGCTATTTAAAGGGAGTTCTAAATAATATAAATAATAAAGAGCTTTAATTTACCTTTAGCTTAAGCCTTATTACCTTTTATAGTAGCTACTATAGCTTTATAGCTTTAAGCATTAAGTCTCTTAAAAATATTAATATAATAGGCTACTACTTTTAAGTAAAGCTTATAAAGGGAATTATCTTCTTTAATGCTAAATTTATTATAGTTAATTCTAGCTTTAGCTTTAGTAAATTCTATACTATAAATATAAAGGGCATCCTTAAGAGTCTAATTCTTCTTCTTAAGTCTCTACTTATTAGTATATTACTACTTTATATAATTCTTTCCTATATTAACTATAGTAATAAAGTTAATATTATTTAATGCATTATAGGGTATATATATATTGCTATTAGCTCTTATAAATTAGCAGAGGTGCTAGTATATTACAGTATTAGTAACGTGCTTTATTACTTCCTTAGTAGTAGTTACTAGCTTACTAGTTAGGTTTATTAAGAATAGGCCTATTAGGGTCTCCTTAATATTATTAGCATTATTTAGCTTTTAGTTAGGGTCTACATTATCCTTATTAGTATTATAGTTAGTAGTAGTAGGCTAAGGCATAGCGTAGGGTATACCTAAGTTATTACTATCTCTACTATAAAATTCACTACTTTAAATAGCTAAAGCGCTCCCTAGCTAGCTAGTTAGGATATTAATTTCCTAGAGATAGGAATTAAATATAAGACCTAGTAGGTTAGCTAGGTTAATATTATAGGAATCTATACTGTTTTTAAGGTCTAAGGCTAATTACTTTAAAAGAATTATAAAACGTTAGTAGTAAAAAAAAGGTTTAATAAAGGCTTTAATATATAAATATAAAAAGAAACATAGGAGTTTACTATATATATCCTACTAAGCCTTCTTCTAGCTTAACTTTTACTAAATTCTAGTATAGTAATTAGTAAAACTAATATAAATAGCCTTAAGTTAATAGATTTAATATACTATAGAAAGCCTTAGAAAGGTTAAGAGTTTAGGTAGTATATTTATATAAGCTAAAGAAAAAATATAAATTAAGTATAAATAACTACTATAAAAAAAAAGTAATAGTATATAAGTTTTTAAAGAAAAGAGAAATAAAAAAATAAAGAAAAAAAGGTAAAAAAAAAGGTAAAAAAGTATAAAAAGTAAAGGATTTTATATACTTTAATAAAGCTTTTATAAAAGTAAGCTTAAAGTAAGCTCTTATAGTATATAAAGAGTTAGAAAATAATTAATATTTTCTACTAATAGGGAATTCCCTATATATATTTATAAAATTAAATTTAAAGCTAGTATAAGTAGGATTTTATTAATTAAGAGGCGTTATAAAGCCTTTTTTATAGTATTTCTTATCCTAATTAATAATATTCCTTATAAGGTACTTATTAACTATCTTAGTAGTGTTAATATATATTTCTTTCTTAGAAATCTACTAATTATTCTTAATAAAGTATCCCTTTTAGTAAATTAGGAAATTAATATAAGGCTTTTTACCCTTCTTTTAAAAGAATTATATAATACTTCTAAATTCTCTTAATTTTTTAGTAGTTTATATCTCCTAATTTAATTAAGTTTATTAGTAGTAGTATTAGCTTAATTCTTCTAAAAGGGTCTTTACCTTACTATAGTTTCTAAATATAAGCTATAAAAACTACTAAATAAACCCTTAAAGTTAGTAGAAAATTAAGGTAAAAGGAGAGAAAAGAGATTTATTCTAAAACCTTATATAGTTTAGTATACTAAAAAGACTATTTTTTTTAAGCCTACTTAAAAGCTTATATTCTAAGTATAGCTTAAGGTATACTATATCCCTAATATTAATATTTATTAGGTTATACCTAAAGTTATATTAAATTTTTATAAGTATAGTTACTACTATAATAATATACTTAGCCTCCCTTTAGTATAACTTTTAAAGCATTAAAAGGTTAGTATTATTAGAATCTATAATAGATTTATTTAGATCTATAAGGAGGTTTACTACTATAAGTAGTTAATAACTAAGTATAAGTTTATTAGGTAATTAGTTAATTAAAGCTATAGCTATATTATTAAGGTAGTATTAAAGCACTAAAAGCATTAAAGGCTAGGGAATATCTAGGTTAGTTACTATATAATACTACACTATAATAATTATAATTTAGTTTTTAGACTTAGCTATACTATTAGTTTATAAATAATATACTATAGCTATAAGGAATTTTACCCCTAGCTTATAAAAAAGTATAGTTTAAAGGTTAGAAATAAACTTAAGGTCCTAATTACTAATAATTTCTTATAGTAGCCCCTAGTTAGTAAAGTTTAGCTTAGATTTCTATTAAATATTCCTTATAGCCAGGGATAAGGATTATCTTCTTACTAAAAAAATAGTTTACTAAGTAAAGTAAATTATAGGTAGTGAATCTATTTACTACCTATATTATATTTATAAAGCTAATTTTTAGTATATTAGTAATTAAATGTAATAAAATACTTTAAAAAGGTATAAGCTTTATTTAAAAAGGCTTTATTTTACTTAGGGCTTAAGATTAAAAGACTATATTTTCTCTATAAATATTATAGTATACTATATAGGTATATATTTAGCTACTTATCTATAAAAAGCAGATAATAAAGAGCTCCTTAGCTATTCTTTTTATACTAAAGTAGTAAGTATTATTATAAGTTAGCTAAAGGAAAGCTTTTATATAGTTTTAAGGGATATATAATTAATATAATCCTTTTAAATTATAATAGTAGAGAAATTTATTATTTTAAAGGTTCTAGCTATATAAAGGAATTTATAGTTAGTTTTAATTAGCTTAGCATTGCCTCTCCCTATATATAGTAATACCTTTAATAATTTAGCTATACCTTATATTATACTAATACCTTACTATAATAGAATTCTTTAGATTATTATTTATAATAATAAAGGCTATAGATTTCTCTTTAAAATATATATAAGTATTAAGTTTATTAAATTTATTATAATTAGCTACTTCTTTATAGCTAATATTAATAGGTAAGTAAAAAAGTATATTAAATATTATATTTAAAGTGCTCAAAATATAAATAATATAAATTTTAAACTATAAGAGATAGTTTATAACCTTAGTAAGCTTAAGGTTAGCTTTATTAAGGTTTATTATTATAAGTAAGGTATACTAAATAATTTCTTTTACTAATAAGTAATTAGTAATAATATTTATAACTAATAAGTTAAATTAAGCTATTTTTCTTAGCTTCCTTATCGTTTATATAATAGTAATAACCTTTATTTTTATTAAGCTATACCTTTTCTTAATAGCTAAGGTTAGCTAAAAGAGAAATAAAATAAGGTAAAGTTTATTATTATTAATATTCTTTTTAAAAATACTAATATTATTTTAATTAATTATTAATTAAAAGATATATAAGCTAAAACCTTTTTTATATATATTAACTTTAAAGAAAAGAAGCCTTTTAAGGTTATAGTACTAAAGTAAAATCTTAGTATATAAAAGTTTCTAAATTACCTTAAAGAATATAATTTTCTACTTAAAGGGTATAAATCTTACTTATTAAGCTATATATTTTTATATCTACTTAAATAATTTAATAAAAACCTTATTTTCCTTATAAAGGTTCTAAAGAATTTTAGTTTTTTTATTTTATAGAGGTTTAATATATAAGTTAAACTAAAGGACTTTTATATAAAGAAATTTAGCTATTTTTATAAAGGTTTTAAAGCTTAAGAGTATAATAAGTATTTAAAGGTTTTTAAATACCTTAATATAATTATTAGTATTAATAATACCTTTTATATTTATAATAAAACCTAAGAGTTAAATTAATAAATAGCTAATAAATAACTTCTTAGCTATAATATATAAGTAGTACTTTTTAAGAATTTTAAATATAATTTTAATATAAGTTAAATGCTCTTTAAGGGTATTAAAGAAAATTATAATATTATTAATATATATTTATATAAAGGTATAGTATTTATAGAATTACTTATTTATAAAGCACTAAGTATATACTAAGGACTTCTTATATTCTTATATTATAATATAAAATACTTTAATTTCTTTTTTAAAGATAATTACTATTTTATTATAGTATTTATATTATATTAGGAGTTAGTTAAAGAAACTAAAGGTATTTAAAAGGGATATTTAATACTTTTTATATATATTCTTTATAATATCTCTTTAGTTAGGTAAAGGGTATATATTTAAAATAATAATACTATTTATAAGCTTTATATTAATTACTACTCTTTCTTTATATTCTTTTTTAGTATTATATTAAATAAAAAAGCTAGGGTATAGGTATAGTACCTTTTTACCTACCTTTAAGTAAAATATTTTATTAGCTTTATACTTTTTATTAAAGATTTTATAGAATTTTTTAAAATCCTTTTTATTTAAGTAATATATTTATAAAGGTTTTAATTAATTTTACTAGCTATTAATAAAATTAATATATATTTACTTCTCCTTAGGCATTAGCACTACTTTTTAGTTATAGTAAATATTATATTTATTAGTAAGTTTAATAAGTTTCTTTATAGTTATTAGGTTAAGATTTATAATTTTAATATTAAATTTATTTATAATAAATAAAATATTATTTAGATATATAATACTATATAAAGGAATGCTATTATTAATTATACTAAGGTTAAGGGTATTAGCTATATTTTTATTATCTCCCTTAGCCTTAAAAGAAAAAATATTCTTTAGTATTACTAACTCTTTATAGCTTTATAGAATATTAATATTATAACTATAAAAGGTAAAGAAGGTTTTAATATTATTTATAGTAAAGTAGAAGTCTACTATATTTAAGCCTTAAAGGTTCCCTAGCCTTTAGTTAGGCTTAATATAAATTAAAAGGTTTATAAAGTTATAAATTAGTAAATATTTTACTTATTTATAATTTATAATATTATTAAAAACCTAGTAGTTCTTTAAAATAAAATAATAAATATTAGTAGCCTTATATATTATATAGTTTTTCTAAAAAACTAGCATTAATTCTAAGCTATATAGTAATATAATAATATTATATATTATAATAACCCTTTTAGTTAAAACTATATTAATAAGGTAGAAAATATAGCTAGGTATAGTTATATTATATATAGATTAGAAAATAACCCTAGAGTTAATAAAGTTAATTTTAATACTATAATTATATATAAAATATATATTAATTAATAATTTTAGTATAAGTTTCTTTATTATATTAATAATTATAGTAAAGTAACTAAATCCTAACTTTTCTTTAGCTTTACTTTTAATATAAAAGTTAAAGATAGTGGTTTTTATAATATAAAAGGAGAAATTTATATTATTTATAAATTTAGGCTTTTAGATTCCTTATTAAATATTATAATTATTTTATTAAAGCTATTTTTTATTAATTAATATTAATAAAGTTTTTATATTAAAGTAAATTTTATACTTTTACCTTTAGTTATTAAAGTAAAGGTTTACTTTAAAATAAGTAGTTACCTTTCTTTTTTTAGTAATTTCTAACTAATATAGCTATACTATAGCTTTAATAACTTAATTATTAGTTAGTCCTTTAGATATTATAATTTTTTTATAGTATATAATAAGGGGAAATATAGGTTCTTTAGTATAGAAAGCATTTATAAAGTTAGATTTATTTTTATTAAAGTTACTTTTAATAACTCTCTCCTTAATTATATAATATTTTAATAATACTAAGTAAAACTCTTTAGCTTCTATATTTAAATTATTTACTATAACTATATAGTTAGTATTATTACTATTCTTAGGTATTTATGTTTTATAGAATTAGGGTTTATAGCCTTTATAGTTATATTAAAGGTATTTAAAGAAGTTATAGTAATAAGTATTAGCTTTCTTATATTACTTAAGGGTATTTAACTCTTTAGTATAAGAAATTACTACTAGTATACCTTTATTAAAATCCTTAGAGAATTATTATAGAGCCCCTTTATAATCTTTATAAGAATAACTATAGTTAGGTTAAAAAGGGTATAATTAGCCTTATAGTTAGTAGTTTCTATATTTATATTTATTACTAAATTTATAATACTTTTTATAGCTTTATAAGTATTAGTAGTAATTACTCTATTAGTATTAAGGTAAACTATAGCTACTTTTATAATAGCTATTATACTAAAAGGGTTTATTTTAGTAAGTATTAATACTATAATAAGAGGGATTTTTAGCTATAGAGTCTAAGTTCTTTATAAGAAGGTAAGTAAAAAACTAGATTTTATTTTTCTTAGCCTTATTGTTGGAATCGCTGCATTCTATAACAACGTGGCACAGCCGGGAAGAGCCGGATTCGCGGCCACATTAGCCGCGGAATCCGACTCTTCTAATTGGTCCGCGTGTGCAGAGTTTTCACCGCGGAATCCGACGGCATTTTCGTAGCCTTAACGCTAGCTATAAAATGCCCCTTTTAGATAGCACTAATTAGGATAGAAATTAGACCTTTTTATAAATACCTTCCTAGACCCTATGTTGTGTTACTAAGTCTTAGATCCACCTAGTATTCCTTAGAGAATTATTAGTATTCTAAGGAATACTAACACTAATTAGTAGGTTATATCTATCCTTAGGATACATTATTCTATAGATTTGCAAGGATTTACTTAGAAGAGATAGAACTCCTATTGCGCTTATAGGGAGAATTTATGCTAAAAGAAAATAGATTTCTTTGCTAGTTTAGTTAGTATTAAACTTCTAGAAACACAGCTTTCTTATAATAGAAATAGATTCCTTCGCTAGTTTAGCTAGTATTAACCTTCTAAAATATAGAATTCTTTATAATTCACACTATTATTTATAGGAAAACCCTTATTTATCTTACTAACTAACCCTTTATTATACTAAAGCTTATATAGAGATTATAAGACTAGAACGCTAAATCTCAACTAAAGCTAGTTAAAAACTATACAGAATATTTAATTATAAGGATATCTTTATATAGAAGTGATAAGGAATTCCAAGATTCGTTAAGGAATCCTACCTAAGGTAATCCTAACACCACTATATTGTAAGTGTTACTAAATTCCCTCCCTAAGATTATATGTAAATATATAAATATTCTTACCCTAGAATAGAAAATATACTAGGATAATATACTAAAAAAACATAAGAATTAGCAGTATATTAATAATTAGGCTGCTTTTATCCTTTATTAGTATAATATTTTAAAGTAGAAAAACCTCTAACTCTTTAATGCTCTTTATAAAGACTTTAAAGGTTAGACTGCTAATGATTTTTAACGAATTCTAATAATATTATAAAAGGACTTACAAAATTTCCTCCTTGCTAATAGTATACTAATTTTGTTAATAAGAGGTTTATAATACACTACTTCTCTTACTACTCTTATTAACGCATTAGAAGAGCAGATTAAACGCTAGTTCTCTAGTTAATCTATACAATACTAACTATAAATTCCTATTCCCCTATAAGCAAGAAGCATTATTAATGATTCCTAATTAATTAATTAATAGATTTATAAGGAATCTAAATTACTAGACTTACTAATATAGAAAGCTTAGGTAAAACCACTAAAAGGGTTAATACTACTAATAGACCTAACCCCTAACTAAATCCGCTGCATTCTTAGAGAAATTAATAAAAGCTATATAATTAATAAGAAATTACAGCAGGAAACTATATAACTTTATTATTTTAAAGATAAATATCTTTAAAGATTAATATATATAAAACAACATTTTATAGATATTATAGGTAAGAGCTTTTCTAATTATACTAAAAGAGAATACTCTTACCTACTATTTTAATAAACTTACTAGAAAAGGATTAATAATCTATAACCTTACTAATACTATTAAGAATTACTTTAAGACTAAGAGCAATTAGTAGTTTTATTGCATTAAATAGAATAGCATTTCCTTTTAAAAGGTTATTACTAATAACCCTAAGAAGACTAAGCTTTAATACCTTAACTAAATGCTAAAATAACTTTACTATATTTATTATAGAATCTTTAATGCTTCTATAGTAAATATAGAGCTCTAGTAATAGCTTATTGCTACTGTTAGTAGTGTTTCTAAATGTAAGCTTACTGTATTTAACCTTGCTCTAACTTATAAAGGAGTTGTTAGAGACCTCTATAAATACTTACGCGCTAATGAATTAATTAAAACATTGTAATAGCTATCTTCTATACTAAATGCAATAGAAGATAATAACAAAATAATGTTTACTAATTAGCAATATAAACAACTATCTAATTAGCGCCCTAGTGGCTAATTACTTTAAAAATTACGCTTTTTATATAAATATTTTATATATTAATAAGTAGGATATTAGTTAATATCCTATATAAAATAAGAATAGTAAAAAGCTAAGGATTCCTAATAAAAGAGTAAGAACTATAAGGGAATTCCCTCTAAATATAGCTTTAATGCGTTTCTCTTTAAATATAAGGGAAAACCTAAGGTAACTAACACTAAGGAAGATAAGCACCTAGCTTAGGAGGCATTAAATACCTATATTACTATACTAATAAGTAATACTATAACCCCTAAGCTAATATTTACACAATTTCTTATACATTTACCACTAAATCTATCTAAACTATCTAATTAAATAGATTTCTATAAGAAATTAACCTTTTCTTAAGCCTAATCCCTTTTACGCATGCTTAAGAATAATATAACCGCTTACAAATTATCTAGCATAACCCCTATAATATAGGAGAAAACCCTTAAGATAGATTGCTTTATCTTAAATAACTAATATTTTAGTAATATTTTCTATAGAATTATACTAAATATAGAAGTAGTGGGGATTTCTATAGTAGGAGCACTATAAGCTATAGCTTTATAAAGGATTATACTATATTTAAAGATTAAGCCTGCTAGCTAATATATAGTTAACTTTAGCATAGGTTTAGCAATTTCTTTAGGAATCTTATGCATTTCTACCACCTTTAGAACTATTAAATTCTACATTCTTAATATAGCTACTCCCTTTCTATTCTATATTTCTAATATAGATTAGATAAATGTAAAGCTTAATAACCTTAAGAATATGCTAATTTAAGGCATAAAGAAGGTCCTAATTATATAGAAATAGGGATACCCTTAGTGGATTCTATAGCCTAATAAAGCTACTGCTTTCTACCTCTTAGAGGCTAAAATATATTAATTACACTAATGTTTTAGCTATTTCTTAGTTACTAGACTTATAAAGCTACTATAAAGAGCTAGTGAATTAGTAACTAATAGGATTATTAAGAGACTCTTCTATAAATGCTATTAATACTAACTTTATAGCAAAGCCCTAAAATAATTTAAGTTTACACTAAAAGATAATATAGACTTTAACTATAAAATTATTATTAATATCCTCTAAATTAACAATAAACCTATGCTATATATTATTAATACAGTAACTACATTCTAAGCCACACGCTTTCTTAAGCCCTAAAAGTAAAAGGCTTAAGATATATAGAATGCATTAAAAGAGTACTAAATTAATACTTATTTAGGTCCCCTAAATAACATTATTTATAATGCTAGAAAGAACTTTACTTTTATAGAATTCTAATATATTATATGCTAAATAGCTATTAATATAAAAGAGGTTCCTATTAAGGCATACTATAGTATTAGAAAGGTTAAGAGATATTATACCCCCCTTTAAAGAGTATATAATATTATTAAGAATAAGGTAGGAGACCTCCTTAGCCCTTTCTAGAGACTATAAATAGCTATTAAAGCTATTAATAACTCTACTAAACCTAACAGCCTTATACTAACTTTGCTTATATTTAAGGCATATTTATAAATATTATATAATTCCCCCCTAAGCCTTTTAGTGGTATAAAGAGCTACTTTACTATAGAAAGCTATTAATAAAGCTTAGTATTACCTTATATAAAGGCAAGTCTCTAACGCCCTTAATATATAAAATAGTCTAAATACCCTCCTATTATACTTACTACTACTATAATTAAAAGTCTATGTTTAGTATAAGAAAGAAAGTTAGTATAGTCCTTATAGATTACTATTATTTAATTATAAGACCTATACTATAGAATTACCCTATAGACCTATAAAATTCTGCTTAACAGTAGTAAAGCTATACTACTATAATATAAAAGAGCCTATAAATATAAAAGAAATTAATAATAAAGATAAGGAAAATAATATAGAGAATACTAATATAAATAAGGGTTAATTACTATAAGAACCACTATAATAAGGATATAGAAGACCTAGAAAGCACCTATTTATTCTAAATTACGCTAAAGATTCTAATTAGAATAATAAGAAACTTAGCACTATAAGTTTCCTTATTAAAAAAGAGAAAGGTAATTAGAAGCTAGTAGTTAACCTATATAGGTAAGGAAAGATTACTACTAAGGGATAACTATTTAAAGCATTTAATTAAAAGGAAATTAATACTTTATTAGTAAGAGATATTTTTAAATTTATTATATTTAATAAGGAAGAGTATAGTAATTAGTGCCTTTTTTACTTTTAAATAGTAAGGGAAATTAAAGGGAAAGGCATAGATAAGCTATATAAGAAATTAAGGCTAGTAATATAAAGCTATAGTAATATAGAAAAGGCATAGATTCTAACATAATCCCTAATGATTTAATAAGCAAGCTAAAGGCTTATTATTATATTAGCACCTTCCCTAGCAAAAGATTATATCTTTTTATAGTTATAGGATATTATATAAGCGTATATTTAA
>SRPW01000418.1:0-22096 GCA_018360225.1 Claviceps pusilla | reverse complement strand
TCCCTTTTTTTCAAATTTTCTTCAGCCTGCCTTCATTTTTTCATGTGAATACCCTTTGAAAGTTGTACGATTTCCCCTCAGTGCGACATCATATCCCGGTCCTTCTCAAAGGATCGGGAACTTTGTTTGGAGAAGCAAAAAGCATGTTTTGTTTTGGTTCAATAGCATGAAGGACACGTTCTAGCATCTCATAATCACGAATTCTTGACGAAGCCGCAATTCATTGCTTCTGTTGGGTTAGTCAAAGCTTGACTCTCCACCAGAAACTGGCGTTTGGGCGGCGTTGGAGGAGGTTGTTTGGATTCGATGAATATTGTTCGCATCGCAAATTCCCATTTCCCATAGGTAGATCTAAATAGCTGGTAGATAGTGTGCCACCCATGTGTGGAGTAAATAAAATAAAGCATGACAAACACAATGTACGTCTTTTTCTTAAACCGATTGACCAACCCGGTACAGTACATGAGGCTACGGATAACATTGAAACAACCCCCTCGTGGTATAACTTTGGACAATCCGCAGGCGAAAAGCACTGTTCTCAGATGAAAGTAGAATACAGTATACTTTAGCGCGACTGCTCTCACGACGTCGCCGCCTCGGCAGGATCCGGTCCAAGAGTAAGCTTGATTCTCCAGTTCTTGAACTCGTCTGACAGAATGTCTCCGTGCCCAGTCTCTTGAACTTTGAATACCTCGATGGCATGCGATGCTGCGCGCCGGCGTATTCTCCATACTCCTTCGTCGTTGATGACGCTTCTCACCCCTGTCATGGCAATGTTAGGATAGGAAGAACAAGAAGGAAGAAGGAAAATGAAAGACAAAGGATAGAGGAAGAGAGAGAGAAAAAGAAGGACAAAAAACAAGGAGAGAAGGAGAAAAATGACTGCATGGCATGTGGCAAGCACGTGCAAATTCACGACTCCCAAGAAACGTGACAAAAACGTACACTGTAGGAATTCCCCCGCAAAATTGACGCACATGTCTGCATTCCAGCGCGCGCCCGGCCTCGCATTTACCGTCTGCGGAATGTTACGTGTCTCAATCTCCTGCACGTCGACGAGAATGCCGTCTCGTGTGCGGAAGCCGACAATGATTTTGGGGACGCCGAGAAGAAAGGACTGTATCCAGAACTTCATGAGCTTGCGGTGGAAGTTGTCCAGGTCGCCGGGGGAGCGGATTTCAAGGGACGTTTTGAGCTCGACCCAGTTGATGGGTTCGCCGGGTGGCGGTTTGATGTCCCATACTTTTGGTTTGGGAGGCCGAGAAGAATCCCGAGATGTTGATTAGCAGAATGGGTATATTCAAATGATGCTTCGACTTTTTTTTTTTTTTTTTTTTTTTTTTTTTTTTTTGAGGAAGGATGAATGTGCTATGTGCTAGGTGAAAAGGGGGAGTAGGTTATTTTAGGTTTTTTTTTTTAAAAAAAAAAAATGTACGTACTGGCGTCAACTTCGCCTCCGAGGCAGAGAATCGTGCTACCGATGCCGGTGCGGACTACGGAGCAGTATTGTTCCTTGTTATTGACGACTTGATTTTCGCGGTTCTCAATGTACTCTCGGGATGTTTCGTGCCAGGTTTGGGGTAGGGTGGATAGCGTCTCAAACTTGTAGCCTATAGCAAATTGAGTATATACTATTTTAATTGAATTTGCCTTTTCTGGTTTCTTTTTTTTTTTGTTGTTCTTTTTTTCTGTGACAAAACACGGCTTTCGATGTTACTCTTTGCAAGAGTGTACAGAGGGAGAGAAAAGTGTCTTTACCCCAATATTGCATGACCTCGAGGGGAGGGCCATGTCTAGGGCCGCGGCGGCTCTCGTTGAGTCTCGACCGGACTTTGAACTCGTTGTTCTCTTCGATGAATCTGTATTTTGTGAGAATTGTGAAAGGTAGCGAGCCAGGCCGCGTTTAAACGTGACGGGAAGCAAGTATGAATTATAAGATGTAGCGAATATTCTGACTAACAAGCAGTCCTAAGCAAGTGTTAGCCACTGATTAATTTCTTTTTCTTTTGTTATTTTCTTTTTTTTTTTTTACCTTTGCGGACTAGTGTGAAGAGAGACGTACCTGGTACAAAGTGGCATTCATTTCGAAGCTACATGATCAGTCAGCTAGAAGCATTTTGTAGTGGAAAAGCCTTGATGGCTTTTGGGTGTCCAACCCATCTTGTTGCTCAAATAGCGCTGCCATAATCTACGACTGTCAATATCTCTCTTCACACACACACACACACACATATATATATATATATGTATATATGTTATAAAAAAAAGCTGCGGAAAAGCACACCTTTGTCATCATCCCCCGCCAAGTAACGACATGAGCGTCAATTTTCTTCCCCGTCTCCTTTTCGTGAGCTATAATGGTCTTCAACAAGCTGTCTAGATGCTCGTCCCCAGAATCATCCAGTTTCTGGAACGTGTTGAAGCCTCTGGACAGGTCTGCGCCTATCCTGGGGGTGTAATAGTACTTGATGGATGAGTCATCTAGTCGAAACTCGTGGTTCTCATCATACGAAAAACATGCGAACTCCTATATTTTTTTGAGGTGGACAAGAGGTGATTTCCATTAGGTGCGAGTCATGGTATTGTACATGCAGTCATGAACCGGGGGAGGAGGGCAGGATGTGAATTGTTTTTTTTTTTTTTTTTTCATTTATTGGTTTGGTGCTGGCTACCTTGGGCCGTTTGACAGGTTGGCTGGGGCCAGAGAACCTGCCCATGGGCTGCATGGGAAAAACGTTCGTCATGATGAAAGACGGTGTTGGCCTCTTCGTCTTGCTCCGATGTGTTGAAGAAGCGCGTTGGGTGAATCTCGGTGGGATGCGACAGAGGCGTGAGGTGGTGATGCGCGTCGCCAAACAGACCATCAGCGTTGAAGTGGGTCAGAGGGATCGTATGCCTGCGGCCACAATACATACGACCGACGTGAGGGTTCCAGCTACATAAAAAGAAGAAGAAGAAGAAGAAGAAGAGAAAAAAATAGACCGGCTTGAAACAAGATGATGGTATGTCAGCTGGGAGGAACTCTGTACTGTGCAGTTAATACTTGGAATCGTTTCCAAGCATGCCACCTACCCTAGGCTGACAATTCAAAAAAAAAAAAAAAAAAGGTCGTCACAATCAAATTTGAGGCAGGTTGACAAGCACGTGACAGTGACAGTCGGTCCCTACTTAGCTGGAGTCATTCCATCTCGGCCCTTTCCTGGTCGGCGCGACTGGTCGTTAGCCCGACAGCCTTGGTTTCTCGGCGCGCCGCATGCTTCGACGCCCTTTGCGCCAGACGATAGACGTTGTACGTATTGCCTGTTCTTGTAGTCGTCTCTGCCTCTGCTTCTTCTCCTGCCTCTGCGTCTGCATCTGGAAGGACCCCAATCAGAGTGGCAGAAAAGTGACAGGGAGGCTGGCACGAAACACGGCCCAGCTTGGCCAATCTTTGCAGTCAGACCAATGCCAAGGTCACGACAACCTAAACCTCGCACATCAGAGTCGCGGAAGCAGGTTGCCTCGACACACGAGGGCTGGTTTACCATCAGGGCCATTCTCGACGAAAGACGTGTCAAGGGTCGCATCGAATACCTGGTCGACTGGGACGACGACGAGACAACTGGCGAAGCATATGCTCCCACTTGGGTATGCTTTCCTGCATGCTATTGATTACCATGACATGCAAACATGCAACCTTGACGCATAGCGTGCTCAACACACTGCTAATAACGCAAGGAACATAGAGCCGCGAGGTGACGGATCAAGCCAAAGAGGAGTGGGATAACATCAAGGCGTCGCGTGACGGAAAACGAGTTGGACAAGATAGCCAAGACAGCAAAGACAGCAAAGACAGCCAGCCTCCACGACCGGCCAACTGGAGGCAACTCCAGAGAATCCAAACTGCTGATCCGCCGGACGAGCTTCGACCACGACAAGGCCGACGGAGACGACGAGGCTCCAGTGCGAGTGACGAAACCGAGCATCCGCACAAGGTCGCCAAGGTTGTTAACAGCCCAGCTGCGTCAGAAGAACCAGTTACACCCATCGCATCTCCTTCTTTCACTGATAGCGTTGAGGACTTCGCCTCCGATAACGACAGTGCCGGTCACTTGGTTCGTCGAGATCTGGATGATATCCAGCGTCCTCAGAATCTTGTGGTACAGTTCCCCAAGAACTCACAATTCGACCCTGCCGATTATAGCAGCCAGTACAAGACCCAGACCAGTGATCATTCGTCGCAGTCCATTGCGGATCTCGAGAGTCAGGACGACTGTCTGATTGTTACTTCTCAGCCAAGTCGTCAAACGATTCCAGACTCCCAAGAGCCTTCAGGCCAGACCTGGTCTCTGGATCTTCAGCACGTCGAGCAAGAGCCATCCGTCGAAAGCTCTTTTGGGACGCGGAGTAGCTCTCACGTCGACGGCTGCTATATTGCTTCGGATTGCCATCAAGAAAAGGAGTTTCTATCTGGCAGTCTACGTGGTCACCGTACCGAGGAAACCGTGGGGCATTCCCCAGGACACTCCAACGACCCCGACATACCGTCCCGTCAACCTGATCAGCAGAAATCACTGAGTAGTGACAGTCGAGACATCCGCCTTACCACACCTGCGGACAATTCTCAATCCGAAGTACTACCGCCCGGGGTCGCCAACGACGTAGCCATTGTGCCAGATACAAGCTCTGCTCCGATATTCCTGTCACAGCCGCCGCTTCCTTTTTCGTTCCCTATCCCCGATAGTACGCCTAGTGAACTGCGAAGGTCTCCAGCCGCGAGCGTGGTCGAAGAAACCCCTTCAAATCAGGAACAAAACTCGGCAGGTGTGTCCGCCGCTGCTGGATATCTGTTTGAATCTCAAGACGCCCAAATTCTCCCCACTACCTTGTTTGTATCATATGAGGCTGCGTTGACGGACAGCCACGATACCGACAAAGGCGGGAGCGCAATCGTTACTGCACAGATCTCATCACACCAAAAAGCTTCTGATATAGGGTCATCGCAGCCATCACCGTCATCGTCATCATCATCATCGTCTTCTTCTTCTTCTTCTGTGGTGCCGCACGATAAGATGGACTCCAACCACGCAGCACACGCGCCTCAAGGTCCGGTTCCGCAATCCTCCGCGGTGGATGAACTGAGTCATATACTCAATTTAGACAGCGTCATGGCCGTTATGGCTGAGAAGCCAGCATCGCCGGACTCTGAAAGACCTCTGGGACCCATTGCAGGGCCCTGTGAAACTCTGCTTCGTGGCCCAGATGTACAGGCATCCCCGACACTTGAGCAGCAAAGTCAGCCCAAGGAGCCTGTTGATGAAAGTGAGCACACTCAGCCCAAAAGGCCCGACAGCTCTCTGCTATCTGCGGTCCAGTCGCTACAGGGCATTGTTGACATGATTTTTCAAGGTCCAGACTTGCCAGCCTTGGGCACAATAATACCTGACGCGGCACATAATCCCGAGCCAGCCACTGTCTCTCTAGCAGATATTTCAACGCCACAAAATCTAGAAGTCGCCGCCCTACCATTGGTACCATCTCTATTACCCCAAGAAGCGTTGCCACGAACGGATCTTCTAAGCTCGGCGCCTGTTCCCGTCCCAGTGGACGAGCCGCATACGGATGAAGAGTCTGATGATGAATTCAGCGATTCCTCTCGAGAACCAATTGTATTAAAGCACATCATCACGCTGCCCTTTCAGGCAAGTCTAAGACCGTTGTATGATGATACCTTGGTCGAATATAAAAAGGAGGTAACACAGTATGGCGATGTCTTCAACCGCGAGGATTACATTGAACCAGATGAGGCGCTTGTGCACAAGATCGACCAGGTCCTCAGTCGATTATACAACATCTGCGACTATCCACCTGATGTGGTCGGCACCGCCCTCGCGGAACTACCCTCTGACCAACTGATCAAATATTGCTGTGATGGTAATGCCAAATTTAATTTTCTTTTTGAACTCCTCCAGGGGCTGACTAAGGAAACGCGCATCTTGATTGTGGCTAGATCTGTTGAACTTTTGAAGCTTCTGTACCGCCTTGCGGAGGCGCTGAACATTGAGTGCATCTGTGAGGACCTTGATCAATCCTTCAAAGCGGATTCAGGCGCCTCAGTCGCCAGAATTACGCTGATTCTGCCTGAGAGGAATGTCGACGAAGACGACTTTGATGTTGTTGTCGGCTATGATCATTCATTTGGCAGCTCAGAGATTGGCAAAAAGCTTGAGCCCGAAATCCCGGATGCAAGGTCGCCGGTGGTGTTGATGCTGGTCACGACACACTCCATCGAGCACATTGATCTTCACGTTCCCAGAGACTTGGCTACTTTGGAGCGAAAAAACGCTCTTGTATCCGGAATCGTGCGAGCGAGACAGCTCGTGGGTGATCCAGACCGTGGATATCCTGAACCACATGAACTCGCCAGCTTGTTTCTGGACTATTTGAACGGACTGGTCGAGGGCATTATATGGGATCCGGTTCCTCTTCCCGGAGAAATTCTGGATGTTTATCTCAATACCCAATCACGCTCTCAGATACCTGGGACCGATACACCCGATGTTGTTGGAAATGCTCGGAAGAGAAAGCTGGTACGTGCAGAAGATACCCCGCAAATTTCTAATGATAGCATGGCTTGTTTTTTGCTCATTCAGATTACCAGGACGATTCCGACAAAGAGGATGCTAAGAGGCCGCGAATGCTACCTTTTAAGCATTCCACCGTTGAAGGAAATGATGTGCCAGTTCCCGATGAAGTCCAAGCGTTATTAAGCTCCGTGACGCCCAAGGAGAGTACTTCTGCCTCGTCTTCCGACGGTGTCCTCAGCGTGCCAGTAGCGGTTTTACAAGCACTAGCTGAGCAGGTATATAGCGCAGCATTCCTAGATCTATTGTTGTGGCCCCAAAACTTACTAGGAGGGTAACTGATCTATCTTTCTTTTTTGTTTTCTTTGGAGCAGGTTTCGGAACTCAGGCGACAACTGGATGCAGCAGACAAGGATGCGCAGTACAAGAGCTTAATATCGGGGCTGGAGACCCGAATTAAAGAGTATGAGAGGACAAGCGCAAAGATGTATTCGTCTCAGCGAGAGGCGCTGGAGGATCGCACCGAGTTCGAGCGACAGGCCCGAAAGGCCGAGTTGGCGCTGCAAAGCGCCACAGAAACAGCACAAAAAGACGCAGGAAAGGCACAGAAGAAGATTATCGATTTGGAGGCAACCGTGGCACGACTCACCGCAGGTCAGGATGGGTCAGGAGAAACGCCGCTGGCTCAGACGCAGAAGCTTCTGGGAGAAGCCCAAGAGAAGACGCGAATGTTGGAGAAGCGGCTAGACAACGCTCAAAAAGACGCAGACTACGCACGAAATCTCTACCAGGAAGCCACGGCCGCTGCCAGCGTGCTTCGAGGCGAAAACGTTCACCTCAAGGAGCAAGTGACTGACCTCGCGAGGAAAACAGAAGACACACTGGGCAAGGTGCACGCCATCCAAGCAGAGACGGCCACGAAGCAGTATATCCTTCAAATCCGCAACTTGAAGGCGCAGCTGCGCGAGCGAGACATTGAACTGGACTGTACAAAGGACGAACTGCGTCTCCTCAAGAATGGGCGTCGCGAGACACGCCAAGTCAGTGTTCCTCGGAGCCCACGCATGGGCATGATGAGTCCTCGTACCGGACGAGCAACCCATGGGAGCAGCACTGGCAACAGCGGTGGCGGTACTTCGGCCAGTAGAGCGGGCAGCCCGGCGACGTCCACGCAGGTGGCAGCAGACGGTGGTGTGCCATTGTCTGGCGTGTTGGCCGGCGTGCAGTTCATGACCCATTCGCAGAGTCCGGGGAATGGACGGTGGAGGAATCATCTTCGAGAATAGCAGGTAATTTGAACATGTAGCTTAGTGGGTTTTCTTTTTTCATCATCTGTTTTTCTCCGTGTCCTTTCTTTTTTTTTTTTACTTGTTTTCTTTCCCTCGGTTCGTTAGGCTCCTCTTTTATCCCCTTTCTCTTTCTCTCTCTCTCTCTTTCTCTCTCTCTCTTCCGTCTTTCTCTCTCTATTTTTTTTTCTCCTTTTTATTCCTCCTTGCTCCTTCTTTTTCTCTTCCCCTTCTATCCTGCCTTTTTCTCCTTCCTCTTCCCTTGGTACTGGCTCTGTCGAGCCAACTGGCAATATGTCTGCATCGTACATCATCTGCAAGCGGACAGCGAGCAATTTACTGGCCACCCATTATGGTCGTCTTTGTCGTCCTCTGATAGTTTCGGGTCTATCCGTCTATATCTGGTCTCTCCATTTATTGTGCCTCTGTGACTATGTCCGTATATACATATGTGTGTATCGTTGCTACGTCTATCTATCTGGGAATCCAAGACGTCTGCCTCCACATTACTATTCCTATTCCTAGTACGACAGCCCTCGCACCATCAGCAGGTATGTTTTAAACAAAGACTTCGACCTCTAGCCGTAGAGGTTCACTTTGCTGCTACGGATGTGGCTGGTGCTTACAATGTCTACTACTCACTCATAGAGTGAATGCATGTCAAAGTGCGTACTTTGTTGATACGGCACTCCCGCCGCGTCAAAGTACCTAGTAATGACGCTTTGCACAATACGCGGGGACATTGCAAGGAATGGACTACCATTGTGTAGCGTGTGATTAAAAGGAGATAGCCGCGGAGGAAAGCTCAACAGAGAACCAATACGTCGAGGTACTGCCTGGCTTGGAAAGACCTTTCTCGCTACCTAGGTATGTATTTTATGAACCGGCTGCCGACTACCGGCCCGGGCAGGAGTCTGGAACCTCGACATGATACAGATGCGGAAAAAAGGCTTCATTTAATATAGTCCCATCTATTGTTTTCCCCTACGCCGCCACTGGCTAGCTACCCTTTTGCGCGCCGAGCTTCCCTTGAACCTCGAATAGAAGAAACGACATGTTTCAACAATGAATACATAACTTGCTCTTCGACACGCGGCGGGGGTGAACAGACAAAAGGTAATTCTTTCTTCTTTTCTTTTATAAAAAAAAAAAGTAACCCTACTAATGGTGTTACACATTTTTTGCTTTTTCCCTCCCCACCATGTTCTCAGGCTTTTGCGATTTTATGTCAAGCTTCATCAGAACTATGTCGATTTTTATTTCTCCTCGGGATACAAATCCTCCTTCAAGGGGACACCAAGCTCTTCCCGGAGACTCTTGAGCTCGTTCAGGTATTGGTCGTATTGGCCCTTGTTCTCGACCTTGGCCTTGACGCCTATAACCAATGAAAAATCCCATCAGTAAGAGACCAAAGTGGCATTGCTGCAGTTTGACAAGGAACACCTGGGTAGCATGCAGACGAATGTGAAGATGCATTGAGTGACGTGGCGAGGGAAAATAAAAAAAAAATAAACGCCAACATACCCTCGAAGATGCGGACGGCGGTAGCAAAGTCGTTGACCCTTCGGGCAGCCCTGAGAGCTGCAGCAATAACAGAAGTGGATGGGACGAGATCGTAGGCGAAAGCATTGTTCAGGTTGCGCTGGCCAATGATCATTAGTCGGACTGGCACGGCATGTCGATTCGACGCCGCTTCTTCGACGTGACTTTGCTCTCATGAGTGAGCCATCATACCTGAAGCTCGAAAACATCCTGAACGCTGTCGAATTCCTTCTCGAATCTGATTTTACCAAAGAGAAAAAAAATGGCCAAGTCGTTAGTTTATCATTGAGCTTATCGGGTCATGCTGCCGCTATTGCAGATTGTCAGGGTCGGATGTCGGATCGTCGGAGTCTTTGTGCAGAACGGTCTTCATATATTCGCGTTGCGATATTGGATACCGCTGTTTTTCCCGAATGATCCCGAAAGAGCCCGATATAAAGCTCCATTGCACTGTCCTCATCGCCAAATTTCGAGGGCAAAAAAAGATCGACAAGACTATATCCTAGACGAAGAGAGCACCGATTCCGCGACCGAGGGGCGTCGAAAACGTGGCAAGTAGAGTATTCCTCACCTGGCAGTGAATGCATCAAATGACTCCTCCGCATGGTCGCTTCGTCGGGGCAGAGAAGTGCTGAAGGCAGCATGTGCCATTAGGGGTTTGGTGGCAGGGCGAGCGGCGGCGCGAAGGATCGAGCCTCGAGCGGCGACGCGGAGCAAAGAGACGGATGACATTGTGGGAAAGCTCGGGCGGGGTAGAGGGGAGATTGATTGGCGATGTCTTGTCGGTCGGGTGGTGATGCGAACTCGGCGACGACAGTTATGTGGTGATGTGCGTTTTTTCGACGACGTTTTGCTGCTCCGTTGTATTGGGCCTGATTGTTGGTAGTCGCTTTGCCTTGGTGGGAATCGGCTGGGCGTGGCTGACTAAGCCGTGGTCTGTGTTTGGGAGAGGGGGAAAGCTCAAGTTGGCTGCACGGTGCACACCGTGTGAATTGAGCGAACAACTGGATATTTTGTGGCGGGCTGGTGTGGCGTTTCCCATAGTGCTGGGGCTGCACTAATTCAGAGATAGCCAGTCTCGTCTTATCCCCTATCTTGGCTCACGTGATATGCTTCTTCCCGAGGTTGGTTGCTTTAGGCAACTTGCTTGCTCAATATGGGTTCCGATGCCATGGGCGGTGATTGGCCGGTCCCCAAAAGCCCGACCAATCACTTTCTTAGGATGGCTCACCAAGTTTGTCAAGGACCAGGAGAACCAGACGGCCAGAATTCCGAAAGTGCTTGATGCGGCGCAATGAGATTTCTCCTTTTTGACGACGAGCCAGACCGGAAACGCGGGCTATTGACGGAGTACCCGCGCCATTCATCCTGGCGCTGCTGAGTGCCCGTCTTTTTGGGCGTGCCCAAGTAAGCCACGAATTGTCTGTGCCTGTGAAGCGCGAGGTCACTTTACACCTGTCGCAGGGTGTCTGTGTACCTGCTTGTCATCCTCTCTTTGATCGGGCCTTTCTTTTTTTTTCTCCTCCCCATTCCTCCTTCCCTGCCCTGGCCCCTTCTTTTTCTTTCACTTTCCTGCCTTTTCCGCCTCGTCTATCCGCCATTTCAACTTAATTTTTTAATCATTACCGCCAATTGCTTTTCTTGTGGGCAGAAAAGGCTTTTGGCATTTTTTCTTTCCTCTTCTCTTGTCACTCCTTGCTTTGTCTGACGCCGATCCTGAACCAATACTGAAAAGCTCCAGCCGTTCGCGCGTCGGTGCCGTCGACTCCGAAAAAAAAAAAAAAAAATCCCAGTCTTGTTAATCTTGTCGATCAAACAGTGATCCATTGCAGGCGCGCGTGCCTCGTAGTCAATCCGACAACACCCCGCTCGTTCTCTCTCATTCTTCTTCAGCTTTCATCCTGTCGAGAAACGCGGACGGCACAAAGCCATCCAAACCGCCACCATGTCCGGCCTCATTGAGCAGCTCCCGCTGCCCACGATCGAACGTCCCTTCGGCATCCACCTATGGCCCATCTTTAGCAAGGCGTGGGAGGCTGTGGCCGGATATCCTGCCGAGGAGTTCAATTTCGTACCCTTCGAGACACCTATGTCGACCCTCAAGTCGACATCCATTTTTATTGTCATCTACTACATTATCATCTTTGGTGGTCGCGAGTTGATGCGCAACCGGGAGCCTTTCAAGCTCAAGTCGCTCTTCCTTGTTCACAACTTCTACTTGACCGCCATCAGCGGCCTTCTTCTGGTCCTCTTCATTGAGCAGCTCGTCCCCGAGCTCTACCACAATGGTGTCTTCCACGCCATCTGTCACCACGATGGTGGTTGGACTCAGCCCATGGTCGTCCTATATTACGTGAGCTCCGAAACCGAAAGAGAAATACTTTCCATTCGTCTTCCTCGTTTGGAGTTTTGACTGACACGGCAATGGTAGCTCAATTACCTCACCAAGTATCTAGAGCTCCTCGACACCGTCTTCTTGTTCCTCAAGAAGAAGCCGCTTAGTGAGTCATTTGTCTTTTTTTCTTGTTTCAAGTCTTTCAGCAAGCTCAACTTAGCAGTTGAATTGTCCTTGCTCTCCAACGAGCTGCTGACCATATTCTGCGGTAGCCTTCCTTCATTGCTACCACCACGGTGCAACCGCCCTACTCTGCTATACCCAGCTGATAGGTTCCACGTCGGTCTCTTGGGTTCCAATTACACTCAACCTGACCGTGCACGTTGTGATGTACTGGTATTATTTTCAGAGTGCCCGTGGCATTCGTATCTGGTGGAAGGAATGGGTCACTCGCCTCCAGATTATTCAATTCATTATCGATCTCGGTTAGTATTCACTCATATCCAACCAAGAAGGTGGGCGAGTGAAACGCGTTACTAATAGCCTGAAAATAGGCTTCGTCTACTTTGCCTCATATACCTACTTCACCTCGACCTATTTCCCTTGGATGCCCAATGTTGGCAAGTGCGCCGGCGAGGAGTTTGCTGCCTTCTCTGGCATTGCGATTATCAGCTCCTACCTGGTTCTCTTCATCTCCTTCTACTTTGCCACATACAAGAAGGGTGGCAAGAGCACCACTCGCAAGTCGCTTCGCCGAATGTCACAGGCTCCTCTTCCCGATCCCTTGCACGTCCAGGCCGCCGTCGCTGCGAACGGTCAGCAAAATGGTGCTACCACGACGGGCGCAAAACCAAGAGGATCCACTACGCGCTCTCGCAAGGCGTAAATAGCTTCACAGTCAGGCTCTGTTGCGGCGAGTAATTTGCCCGCTGACACTGCCACAGGAGTGGGCTCAAGAAAAAAAAACAAAGCGCCTGCCAGAGCGTATTCGAGCTATTGTTGGTTAAATTTATATGTCGCAAACCACTATCTAGGCTTCAATTCTGCATGCCCCTTGAAAACAGCGAGCCTGGCATATACGACGCTGTGAATTGTACAAAAGTCGAAATTTGGTCATTTTGTTCTTGTTTTTTTTTTTTTTTTTTGGAGACACTACGGGGAACATAATATACGCGAATTGGGAACTGGTTAGGCGTGGAGAGGATTTATGATGCCGATGTGTCTGTACGAGGAGACTCTATTCATGGCTTTATTTTTTTTAGTGGTCTTGATGGGTGGTGAGCTGCGGGTGGCTGACTGATTGATGATGGTATGTGCGATTCATCTGGGTTTGTGCATGGCAGCTTCATGATAGTGGCGGAGAAGTTGAGAGGACGAGATTGTTAGCCAGATGGCTTGACTTGGCTGCCAAGCAGTCAGAAGTCAAGGTTGGATGAGAGTTGACAAGGCGGCGGGTCGAACAATTGATGCATAATAGCGTGTTCCCGGCTCGGAGCGCGCACGGCGACACTTAGAAGAGTTGTAATGGACATATTTTGGAGCAAGTTGCTGTTGCTAGTGCTAGTCCGAGTTGTGTCCGCAGTGTTTTATTAGGTATGAATACCGGGCACGTCGAGTTGCATGCATGTGCATGAGGCAGGTAATAATTGTGCTGACCAGGGTGCGGCTAGACGCTTTCGATGAGATTGGGCATGTATCGACGAGGAGACGAAGAAGATGTGGTGGATGGACGCAGGCTGACTGACTTGGGCTGACTTCTGGAGGCAACACAAAGGTGGTGAACAGGCCAACAATTGCTGTGTGCCTCTGCCTGAGCTTTGCTATCCGGGCAGCACTTTTTTTCTATCCGGGCAGCAGACGCCCCACTACAGCCGAATATACCTTAGCGCGGCTATTTGCCAGACCCCCCTATATAATTCACATATACCCATATAGACACACCTAATGCCTAACTATAGTTAATTATTAATTATCTATATTTTTAAAAATTAATATATTTTTTTTATAATATAGTGTTTAAAATATATTTTTTAGTGTTTTTTTTTAAAAAAAAAGGTTATAATAAGTATATAGTATAGTATAAAATAGTAAGCTTTAGTGTAATAATTCTTATAAGAATTTTTTTACTATAGTAAATTCTATTTAGTTATATAGGTAGCACTATAAAGGGTATTGAAATAAAAGTAGGGGGTGGATACATAAGGAAAAGTGGACTGCTGCCCGGATAGCAAAGCTCCTCTGCGAGACCCCTTCATCGCCAGGGCCCAGCAGGCGCCCAGTCCGCATAGGAGCAAGTAACATTGAACATGGCCTCTTGTTCCCTCTGGTGTCCCCGTTGTTGGGATGCACCACGTGCAGAGTGCATGCCGGCGGGATGCACCACGCCTGCACCTTCCCCTCTTTACCCGTAGGCGCTTCCAAATTAGCAACATTGGAAGTGTTCCTCCTCTCATCTCCATTTCATTTCCATCCCCTTCAGCCGCGGGGGGCCCGAAGGATCCGTCAGATAAATGGGGAGGGGCCAGGCAGGGAAAGCGCGACACGCAAGAGAGCCGCAGAGAAAGAAGCAGACACCAGAGAGGCAAGAACGGACGAGAACGCACAGGAGAGAGCAGGCAAGATCGAAGGAAGGCGCAACGGACCAGTTGGTCGGTTCAGCCAGGCGGTGCCACCCCGGAGGGGTTTGGCAGAGGCGACGCGCCTTGGACGTATCACGACAGGCCAACTGGTTTCTGCACCTGGGTGTGTGGTGAGGTGAGACCTGAGACCCAGACAGAGACGGGTAGAGAGCCAGTGACAGGCCAGCGAGGCCAGCGGGCAGGCCAGCGGGCAGGCCGGCAGGCCCAGAGCTGGGCAGGGTTAATAAACAATAACCAGACCAGACAACATTGGAGCGTTCGGGGTCTGAAATCGTTCTGGTCTGATGAATGGATGGATGGATTTCATAAAACCTTGTTCGACGGGACGCAACGAGCCGCAACAAAACCACCTTATCCTCCTTCCCCCCCTTTTCGCGTTTCGTTCTCTTCCAATCTCTTTGCTCGAATTTTTGCTTGAAAATCTCTTTGTTCGTAACTCTCTCTAGCGACCGTCGTCGAATCCGTCCTGTCCAAGCCTGTGTTCGTCGTCCACATCTCCAGGAGTCCCGAGACCCAGAGAGACAAGTCCTAGTCCCCGACCCTTTCCGCCACGCAAGCTCTCATCTGGTGTTGAGCAAACATCTTACACCGCCGCAACGACCCGACTTCGGGGCTGCATCGATCAGGTGTAACGCGCATTTACGCCTCCCCCGCCTCCCCTACCGCCTGTCCACGGTTCGGTAGATTTGAAATCCACCACCCATCTTTTTCTTTAGGGGGAAAAAAAAAATAGGAAAAAAAAATAGGAAAAAAAAAAAAAAAACTAAATCCCACATCATGAGACTACCCTTTCGCAAAAAAGACAAGAAGAAAAGCGGCCGGACGTCACCTATCCCCGATGAATTCCTACCCACACGCATTGGTCTAGACCCCAATGTCTTTCCTCCGTCCAGATTCTCCGCGCAGCTGTTAGCGGCGCTGCCGCCCAGGGTTCTCGCACGCATCTTTACCTTTGTTTGCCCCCATGCTTTGGACGAGAGTTACGAAACGTGTGAGGAGAGCGCTGAAAAGGGGTGCATGCTTTGCGATTTGCGAGACTTGTCGCGATGTGTACAGGTGAATCGAGCATGGAGAGAAACCGCTGTTCAGATCTTGTAAGTTTTTTTAGTTTTTTTGGTTCTTTATTTTGGGGGGTGGTTATACTCTGTCAAAAACACACACTCCTTTTCTCGGTCTCTTTTCTTGGTTTGCGGCACTCATTCTCTATCGACGTCATGTAGGTACCATAGTGTTCGAATCGACCCCGTCCACTACTGCAAGCTCGAGGCCTATCTCGCAGAACGGCGAAAAAAGAAGTCGAGGTTTGACAGAAACGGAATTCCTGAAGATCCAGCGCTTGCGCGATTGAGGCTCCTGCGGCGAACGGTTCGAGACGACCCGACTAGGCTTGGCAAGACGGTGCAGTTTCTCAAGACGCCTTATATGATTCGCGAGTCGTATCATGTGGAATTAGCACAAACCATTGCTGTGCTGCCCAACTTGAAATATGTTGATCTTCCAGAGGGCATGTTTTCCGATGAACCAGCCTACGCAACGCTGCGACTCGAGGTTCAGGCGCGATGCCCTAATCTCCGCAAGGCAACGTTTGTGGGCGGCGCGGAGAACAGCTTTTCAGCGCTCAGGTCTGGCCAGATCTGGCAGCGCCTTGAAGTGTTGGAATTGAGACAATTAAAAGTTGACCCCAAAATCCTGAGAGGCGTCTTGACGAGTCTGCCCCATCTCCGTGCTCTCAAAGTCGCCGAGACATATAGTCTGTCCGATGAGGTCCTTGCCCCTGACGAGAATCTACCTCCTCTTCCTGCACTCGAGGAGTTGATTGTCAAGGATACCCCAAGCCTTACGTCAGTTGGCCTGATGGATTATTTGTCGTTTTACGAGACACAAAAGTCGCTCAGAGTCCTCACGCTCAAGGATACGGGCATTCAGCCCTGGATGCTGCAAGAAGTCCTGGCAATGGCCCCATCACTCAAGACGCTAGCCATTCAGGCCACGATCAGAGATCCGTTTCCGTCGAGCGCGGGGGTACAGCCTTTGATGCACAAACGTATCAGAACGTTTCGCTACGAGATATCTGCCGACGCCTCGGCAGGGCCCTTCGCAACCCAAGCGTACTACTCGTACCTTTCAAACTCTGTCTCGGCAGGATATCTGCCCCGATTGCGCAGACTTTATGTACTTGATGAACAATTTCCGAATCTGCTCCAAAATGCGAAGCCGTCGACACCGATTGGTTCTGCTGCAGGTGGTGGTGGTGAGCGACTTCGTTCAGAATCCAATTCTTCGGTCTCCTACTGTCCACCCTCAGTCCGCGTATGTCCTCCTGGGAATGTGTCGTTATCACCCACGCGCCGAAACAACAACGACAAGAACGACAAGAACGACAACAGAATGCCAAATCCCGACCACTCCAAGAAGAGGCTCAGTTCCAACAATCCCTTTGCTCAGGCAGCTGCTGGTGGGTGGAGAGGCGCAGCGGGGTCGGGGCCGCGATTGAGACAAACGTTAGAGGTATACACCAAGAACCTTGATTCCGGTCAGTGGAACTTTTCTCCCGTAAGCCCGTTTATGAGTTCGGCTCCCACGGTGCGACACCGAGCAACGAGTAGCTTCGGGTTGGCCGCAGACGTCGCGGGGCAGGGATGGGATCGCGGCGAAGCACGACGCAGCGTCTTGATTGGCAATGGCACAGGCAGTTTCTTGCCCATCCCCAAGGGTCAGGGGCCACAGGAAACCTTTTCACTCGGACCTGTTCCAGCACCAGGTGGTTCAGACTACAGCCGACCACAGAGTAGCGGAGGTATCAGAAATGACCGGAACCGAACGATGTGGAAGTGAAATAAAGCGGCAAGTTGGTCAAGATTGGAAGCGTGTCGGAGGTGGGGCCTGGCGGACTGGCAAACGGATCGGGGGACGCGGGACGGAGACCAGGAGCAGGGGATGGAAACGGGAACGGGAACGGGAACGGGAACGGGAACGGGAACGGGAAACGGGTTCTTCATTTGTCTCAATTGATTGACTATAAAGCGAAGATGATTTATAGTGGAATGCGGCTTCATCAGCATGAATGAGCATACTACTTGAAGATGAAACACATAATAGTCGGTGGGATTGGCCACTATACAGAGTGACGACGTAGGTATACGCGTAATGGTTCATATGGGGTTCATCGAAAGAGGGGAGTTGGTGTATGCTTGCATACTTCCTGGCTCAGGAATCACCGGTCTGTCGAGAATTCTACCCAAGAGGTCCTGAATGACACACCACAATGGTCGGACGAAAGCCAAAATAGCCAAGTTAAAGAAAGCGCACCGTCCGGCTTTGCATCATGAATCATGGGTACGCTCTGACGGTTGCGGATATGATTAGTTCACTGGGTTGGATGAAAGGAAAAGAGATCCTGTTTGCCAGGGGGCCGATGTCTTCATAGCTTGTTTTTTGTTTTTTGTTTTTTGTTTTTTTGTTCGTTTTTTTTTGTTTTGTTTATTTGTATTTGTATGTTTATTTTTTTATTTTTTGAAAAGCGGTGACCTTTGACCCAACAAAAGTAGAACAGTAAGTCCATGTATCGGGATGTGCTATCGTGTGAAGCAGTATCCCGTTCCCTTTTGGTGTCGACGAGGCTGAACCCCCGCCGGATCTACGCACGCTCGTACAGCAACTCATACTCATCAGAGGAGGAGCACTCGGCAGCGTCTAGGAAGTGGTTTGGAAAAGAAGTGGGTGTGTACACGACGGTGTCGTTCTTCTGGGCATCGAAGCGGTTTTTGCGGAAGGGGGGAGCTTGTTTGTCGAAGAACGCGTGCGAGGGAAGCAGAAAGAAGGAAGGGGGGGGGGAGACGCAGGTTTTCGCGGGATGCTTATCAGCGGTGCGGCTTAGACGTTTCCTTTCTGGGGATGCGTTCAAGGGAGATGCAGCTTTCTGGGGATATTCATAAGCGAGGCGCAGTTTCGTCGGGACCGCGTCTCTAGTAAGCCCGCTCGGAATAGAAAAGGCAGCTTTGGGTGAGCAGCCGCGAAGGAGTTTTGTCTTTGATGCTGACGGATATGAAAACTGCCTTGGATGAGAAAAGCTTGAACCGTTCACACGGGAATCATGTCCATGTCGTTGCATCACTTTTCCAACCCTCCCAAAATAGAATCCGCAGCATGTGGGTTTGTTCCAGCTGAGGGGATGGAGAAAGAATGCAACGCCTGGGATGGGCCAGTGATCCTTGAATCCAGTTTGTTGGAGGACGGGAAGAATAAAGAAAAACAGAGAGAGAGAGAGAGAGAGAGAAAAAGACGAAGAAAACCGGTAAGGAAAAGAGGAGGGACGTGAATATACGACGGCATAATGGCCAGATTGAACGGGATTGTCCACGTCCACCATGCAACGTACTCTTTCCGTGACGACGATTCCGAGCCCTACGTGATCGGACTTTTCGACCATGGGGACATGACGCCCTTGTTCTCACCCAGAAAATTGCGTCGAAAACGAGACACGTGCACCGACGGGATATTATCCAAATCGTGGCCCCGTGAAGTTGCCACTTCAAAATCACCCATCAATGCTGAGCCAAATGCAACGCCCCCAACAAGAACCCCTTTCAGGTTTCAACACGCCAACCCTTTCCTTCCCTCGAAGCCTCCCCCCCAAAAAAAAGAATGAAAAAAGGGTTCAAGACGTGCATCCACAGCACACAGCATAAGAGGCGGATCGTGCAGGATCAGGGCGTGTCCGATCCAACGCATCCCATGCTATGCCAACACGTCATCTTCATGGTCATGGTCACGGTCACGGTCAACGTCATCGTCTTTTCCGCTACACAGACTGGCTACGGTGCTTCGCCATGCATTGCATCCCATCGTCCTGCGTGGATTGTCTGTGGTATGATGTGCCTGACCCTGTGCCATGATTATGCTCTTGGGCCGGCGGGTGTGTACCATGTAGGATATGGTCGATGCGTATAGGGTAGGACTCGGCCTTGTGGGAGGAAATTGATTCTAGACTTTTTACTTTTATTTTACCTTTCTTTTCTTTTTTCGTCGCCCCTCTTTATTTTTAGTAATTTTACATGATAGCTCTAGAAAGGGCTTGCAATCGCTAAAAAAAAGGCCAAGGGTCTTCCGTGCATTGTGTAACTGCTCTGTGGTAGTAGCCTGGTGGTTGGTGCTGTGGCTGGGCAAGTACTGCATCACCCAGCCACATGCTACGTCATCGGCAATGACTCTTGCACTTGCTCTTGCTCTTGCTCTTGCACTTGCTCTTGCTCCGTTTGGTGTCCGTGGAGCGGGACTGCCCCAGCCTCAACAATAGACGTCTGCCGCGGATCCCCCACGCCTGACAAAGAAACAACCGGCAAGGCAAAGTAAAACAAAAGGGTTCTCAGAAAGTGCATGACCAGATTCGGGAAAATATGGATTCCCCTGCCCCCCTCTCCTCTCCGAGACGCCGTTCGATCAGCCACGCCGTGCAAGCGTCCGGTGCGGACAGGAGGGAGGCAGGAGCGATCCTACGGGGATACCCGGTGCATCAGAATTCAGAATGCACCCAGATGACGCGCAGACGGCTGCCATTGTCTGTCAAAAGGGCCCTTTTTTTTTTTCCCCGGTCACGTTGAAGAAAGGAGGGGCAGGCCATTGTTCCGGAAAGCTTTGTTGGCGTCTTTTGGGGTCTTCGGGCACTTTGAAGAATTAGGCGCCACCACCACCACCGCCGTCTCCGTCGTTTCAGATTCTTGGTCGGCGCCCGGGCCCTACGATAGCCACCATGTTAATGCGAGATGCGGGATGCGGGATGCGGGATGCGAGGAGAGGTGCGACATGCAAAAATGCCAACATGCAAAATGCAAGGCGCCGAATGCGTCCACCATGTGTCATGTGCATGCAGACCGCGAGCAACACGAGTCCAGATATACCCGGACCTTCTCTGCTTGGTTCATTTGCAAAATGTACATACTGCTTGGACATGGCGCATGTCCAGGTGGGTGCTTGACATGGCATATAGCCTCTATGCACATGTAGCAGACAATGACGACAAAACAGCACCACCACATGCCAGCATGCCAATACGTGAGCAGTATGCAATATGCAGTTCGCCGGCAATTGTCCCGCAGAAAAAAAAAAAAAAAAAAAAAACCATTGGAAATCCCAGACCTTTGTTGCTTCAATGACAACGATGCGTCGACGCACAGACCTCCTCCTCCTCAAGTGCTTGTCTGGTCCGGTCCGGATATACAGTACAGACCCTGAATGATTTTACAACCGTACTTACGCCACCCAGCGCCATCAGCGCCACCTACCTAAAAGAGACTTTTTTTTACTATCACTTATTATATTCACTAGAGTACTCTATAGGTGTAGGTGGCGCTGCGCCATGCTGTATCATTGGATAAGCTCTTCCTGGTCATGTACTGCTGTAAAATCAAACAGGGGTTCTATTGTACGGAGCAAGACATCAGTCCGGCTAGTTTCTTCCTTAAGTACCTTGTGGTCTGGTCTCCCACTCCGTCATCCCCTCCGTTGTCCCCTCGGCTATCTCGCCTATCGAGTCATCGAAACCATCGAACCACAGAAAGAAGCTACGAAAAAGAAAAAAGGAAGAAAGGAACATTGACTCTCGGACCCAATGTGGTCCATGGCCTCTGCGGCTGGTCGGCAGGGCGGCCTTTCTATTGTGCATACATACTGCATACTGTAGTTTATCCATGTTTGGCAGCTGCCAAAGGCGCCATGAGCCATCATGGTCGGTAAATGGCATTCTGAGTGCCGTCTTGTCTCCAACCGCGCCGTCAAGACTTCAACGGCCCTACATCTAGTCAGGACTTACGTATGCATGTACGCCATGCTGCCCTTTGGCATAGATGAAGCGCGTGCTTTCTGCCAGAGCTCGAGGCGCCGGCTGCTTGCCATGATCACGTGCCACCTGAGCGCGACTTCGCACTTGCCTCGGGCCTTTGGTCGACAAGAGTCAGGACCATCATGCCCAGTCACTGAAAAAGTCGGTCTGGCCTCATGGCGGACCTTGCACCGGGTCCTGCAACAAGGGCGAATCTGAATGCTGGTCTGCTGGTCTGCTGGTCTGCTGGTCTGCTGGTTTGCTGGTGGCTGCTGGTGGCTGCTGGTGGCCTCTGGCATTCCTTCCTTGGTGGTGTGCAGGGTGTGCATTGTGGGGTTGCCATGCCACTACTGGAATTCCTTTGTCTCGTGGCCTCATCATCATCATCATCATCAGCTGTCACGAGGTTGATCCCTACTTTACGCATTGTGGGCATGGAGGACTAGCTTCGTTGGTAGCTGCACTGCTGATGTGCTGTTTTCTTCTTCTTCTTCTTCCTTATTCTTTCTTCTTTCGTGCCAGACAAGGAATCCATCTTCGCCTGCTGCATCAGTAACGCTGAGGTGTGAATGTGTGAGAGTGTGTGCTTGTGTGAGACGCCCGAAACACCACGATACGGCCGCCAAGACCAATGGTCAACACAAGAATGCTGTGTGGGTCGAGAACCAGTCGCCAGAGACAATGACAACAGGCAAAGAAAAAAGTGACAGCAACCACTTGAGTGGCTCGTATCACTTCGGGCACGAGTGTTGCCATTTGGACCTTGATCATCAGTCCAATCAAGGCGGTTTGTGCAGTGGCACGAAGGTCAAAGACTCAAAGGGGTCAAATCAAGGGGCGGGGTCAACTTATGAATCGTGCATGTGTCACGATGACAACCCGCCCCAGTGACCAAAAAAAAAAAAAAAAAAAAA